>JARACY010003843.1:0-30370 GCA_029255725.1 Scrobipalpa atriplicella | reverse complement strand
CCCCAAGTCCCATAAAACTTCAAAAATCCTCTCAAAATCGATGTTACTTCTGTTTTTTTTCTATCGAGTCAATGTTAAATATTGTGTTTTTATCCATAAAAGTTACTAGATCAAACGTTTATCTGTATTAAATTTTTTGTTTTTTTAGGATTTTAAATATGATGATTTCTATGAAAACAACACGATTTAGAAACATAAATTTCGGAGAAGGGGCCCTTAACTTCAAAATTCATACAGGGAAGCATACATGGTTTGTCATTAGTAATAGTTAACCATTATTATGATCTTTCTGCTTTAGTAAAGTTATTAAAACAAGATAATTGCAAAATTAAATCAAAAATTTTTTAGGCAGTCTACAGCCGTCGTCGTCGGTGGAATTTGTTGAGTTTCTTCAAGCCACCATAGGAACCGGAAGACAGTCAGTTACAGAGACGTATTAAGGCACTGTGTGTTGATTCTAGATTGAGTTAGTTACAGAATTTTAGCTAGTCGTTCTTCCATGCTAGACTGGCTAAGGGATTCGAAGGTTTCAGTTTATTGTAATTTAGGCGATGGGCTACTGACAACCTGTCACTACAGGAATGTACAGATCTATCTTAAACAATCCTCAAAACTTGTCAGACGTGGTGGAACGACCTTTGTTTGGGTCGTGGACGCTCTGCCTACCCCACTAGGGATACAGGCGTGATTTATGTATGTATGTATGAACGTAGTTAGGAGTCACTCTACCTAATATTCGCCAGGATCGAAACTGCAGGCAGACGGACGCACACAACGACGCCTAGACTGTTATTTAGACATAGTTCACAGCAGGATACTGTGACAGGAACAGGAAATTCAATTTTTAGGACTTCTCATAAAGAATCCTATAAAAATCTTATTTTTGGACTTTTGAAACTCTGGCATTGTTTTAGTTGATTGTAGGCCCTAATTAATGTTGAGTAGAATTTTCAACTGTCTTCAGATAATAAAGAATGTAAAATTGAATTAATTTTCATAATAAAAAATAATATTATCAAACATATTCCAACGTCATGATAGTGGGTATACGGTAAAATCTGTTACCAAATTTGCAGTGGCACCATAAAAAGATTAATAGACAGCTAATTACACCAGTTCCATCATTCTGTAGCTAATAATTACCACCATTAAAGAAGGTAAGAAGAGATGAGACGATGTAAGAGACAGCGTACCAGAAACTGATATGGGTTGCTCAGTCAACAAGAACAACTTTTTTCAGGTAATTCTTTTAAGAAATGAAAAAATTGCCCTCAATTTACCAGAGCAAAAGAGAGGAAGAGGCCGCCCGCCATCAAACTGGTGGTCAAATATCGAGAGAGACCTCAAGAAAGTCGAAGAGCCGACAACCCAGGATAGAATCTCCTGGCGCAAGAAGAAGAAGAATGAATTTCCTGGTGAAAGTTGTTCAGTTTCGTTGACTAACTAAGCAACCCTTATCAGTTTCTGGTACGCTGTCCCTTACACCCCGTATTCCCCTAGACGGCCTAGGCAAGTATCTCAGTAGCTCAGGGGGTGATTAATATACTCGCCACGCTTGGCAGGTCTGAGAGTATGCTGTCTATAATAAGTAGTTTGGGTGGAATGGCAACGAACCTAAATTATTTTTTGTATAAATAAATATTATGTCAACATTTTTGTACTTTAAGGGGCTACCCTGAGCCAGGTGGCGCCCTCATCAGTCAAAAAATCATTACTCACTGAAAAAGCAATTAATCAAAAATCCGGTAAACCAGATTGAAATAAAAGTAAAGAAGATAATTTAGAATATCATAAAATTGCAATTCATAGTTCCTGGCAGTAACAGAAGGAAAATTTGCGAAAAACGGTCACTTTTAGCACTTTTGGTATCTGTAACTGCTGTAAACACTGAATCATGAATTTATAGTACTTAAAACAAACTTCAGTACCTATTATTTAATCTGGTTTACCGGATTTTCGATTCATTGCGTTTTCAGTGAGTAATGATTTTTTTAACTGATGAGGGCGCTGGGATCCCCTTAACATGCAAAACTTGTATGTTTGTTGATTTCTTGAGTTTCGAACATTACTTTCTATGCAGTTTTTTTTTAAGGTTTAAGTAGGTACATAGTTGATCTCTAGAGTAATAAGAAACATTTGATTAAGAAAGACGTATTGTTTAAGTTTTAGATATTTTGTTGGATCTTTTTAAAAATGTTAATCATTGTAAGGCCCGTATTTTATAAATAGCTCTCAAGTGTGACAGCGAGTTTAAGTTCGTATCAAAAATTTCATTTTAGTACTACACGACCTGTAAAATCCATACTTAATATTGATCTCAATCTTGAGATTGCTTTATAAATACGAACCTAAGTGTCCTCAGTACCTGAACTATTGTACCGTTGACCTGAAAGTTATTCAAAGTAATTAAAAAAAACTGCATAGAAAGTAATGTTCGAAACTCAAGAAATCAACAAACATACAAGTTTTGCATGTTAAGGGGATCCCAGCGCCCTCATCAGTTAAAAAAATCATTACTCACTGAAAACGCAATGAATCGAAAATCCGGTAAACCAGATTAAATAATAGGTACTGAAGTTTGTTTTAAGTACTATAAATTCATGATTCAGTGTTTACAGCAGTTACAGATACCAAAAGTGCTAAAAGTGACCGTTTTTCGCAAATTTTCCTTCTGTTACTGCCAGGAACTATGAATTGCAATTTTATGATATTCTAAATTATCTTCTTTACTTTTATTTCAATCTGGTTTACCGGATTTTTGATTAATTGCTTTTTCAGTGAGTAATGATTTTTTGACTGATGAGGGCGCCACCTGGCTCAGGGTAGCCCCTTAAAGTACAAAAATGTTGACATAATATTTATTTATACAAAAAATAATTTAGGTTCGTTGCCATTCCACCCAAACTACTTATTATAGACAGCATACTCTCAGACCTGCCAAGCGTGGCGAGTATATTAATCACCCCCTGAGCTACTGAGATACTTGCCTAGGCCGTCTAGGGGAATACGGGGTGTAAGGGACAGCGTACCAGAAACTGATAAGGGTTGCTTAGTTAGTCAACGAAACTGAACAACTTTCACCAGGAAATTCATTCTTCTTCTTCTTGCGCCAGGAGATTCTATCCTGGGTTGTCGGCTCTTCGACTTTCTTGAGGTCTCTCTCGATATTTGACCACCAGTTTGATGGCGGGCGGCCTCTTCCTCTCTTTTGCTCTGGTAAATTGAGGGCAATTTTTTCATTTCTTAAAAGAATTACCTGAAAAAAGTTGTTCTTGTTGACTGAGCAACCCATATCAGTTTCTGGTACGCTGTCTCTTACATCGTCTCATCTCTTCTTACCTTCTTTAATGGTGGTAATTATTAGCTACAGAATGATGGAACTGGTGTAATTAGCTGTCTATTAATCTTTTTATGGTGCCACTGCAAATTTGGTAACAGATTTTACCGTATACCCACTATCATGACGTTGGAATATGTTTGATAATATTATTTTTTATTATGAAAATTAATTCAATTTTACATTCTTTATTATCTGAAGACAGTTGAAAATTCTACTCAACATTAATTAGGGCCTACAATCAACTAAAACAATGCCAGAGTTTCAAAAGTCCAAAAATAAGATTTTTATAGGATTCTTTATGAGAAGTCCTAAAAATTGAATTTCCTGTTCCTGTCACAGTATCCTGCTGTGAACTATGTCTAAATAACAGTCTAGGCGTCGTTGTGTGCGTCCGTCTGCCTGCAGTTTCGATCCTGGCGAATATTAGGTAGAGTGACTCCTAACTACGTTCATACATACATACATAAATCACGCCTGTATCCCTAGTGGGGTAGGCAGAGCGTCCACGACCCAAACAAAGGTCGTTCCACCACGTCTGACAAGTTTTGAGGATTGTTTAAGATAGATCTGTACATTCCTGTAGTGACAGGTTGTCAGTAGCCCATCGCCTAAATTACAATAAACTGAAACCTTCGAATCCCTTAGCCAGTCTAGCATGGAAGAACGACTAGCTAAAATTCTGTAACTAACTCAATCTAGAATCAACACACAGTGCCTTAATACGTCTCTGTAACTGACTGTCTTCCGGTTCCTATGGTGGCTTGAAGAAACTCAACAAATTCCACCGACGACGACGGCTGTAGACTGCCTAAAAAATTTTTGATTTAATTTTGCAATTATCTTGTTTTAATAACTTTACTAAAGCAGAAAGATCATAATAATGGTTAACTATTACTAATGACAAACCATGTATGCTTCCCTGTATGAATTTTGAAGTTAAGGGCCCCTTCTCCGAAATTTATGTTTCTAAATCGTGTTGTTTTCATAGAAATCATCATATTTAAAATCCTAAAAAAACAAAAAATTTAATACAGATAAACGTTTGATCTAGTAACTTTTATGGATAAAAACACAATATTTAACATTGACTCGATAGAAAAAAAACAGAAGTAACATCGATTTTGAGAGGATTTTTGAAGTTTTATGGGACTTGGGGGAACGCTGAAAATTTAACAGTTCATTTACTAATCAGGTTTGACCAGGAATATAATAGGTAATGGATAGATTTATAATTTGGCACTTATTTTTTTCTATATAAAATAAAACATAAAAACCAAGCGAAAGTGTGGTTATTTTCTGTACTCCTTATACGTAAAGAAAAAGACAGAGACAGGGAGCACTGGAAGGGGGGCCTTAACACCACACCTTACTACTAGTAGTTATGTATGTTTGAGTGTGTTTTGTCTGGTGGTGGCTAGCAGGTTCGATCTGTCCGGGCCGCCGCTACTTTATTTAGTAGTGTATACCAGGAAACCAGCACTAGCTTGAAAGTAAGGAATCGGAAAGGTGACCAATGTTACTTAGGTACACTACCTTGAAAAAACACCCACTAAGGGCACCAACACAGCTGCGTAACGTTCGGTGGCGAAACCAACGGCGGTCGAAACTTCGGTCGTATACGACATACCAATCCGCCGACCGAGCATTCGTTTTTACGCGGATTCTTGTTTCGCGCTGAAAGACGATCAATAATATGGCGCTATACAAGGAGTTATGGTACCTAATACAGGCAGGCGTGTTAGTGGTTATCATACAGGGTAATGTGTCGGCTCGACCGAACCTTCCGCAGGTGTGTTGTAGGCAATGCAAACGCATTGTCAGCGTGTTGAACGGAATCTTCGGCGCCGAGCGACGCAGGTGTGTTGTAGGCAATGCAAACGCATTGTCAGCGTGTTGAACGGAATCTTCGGCGCCGAGCGACGCAGGTGTGTTGTAGGCAATGCAAACGCATTGTCAGCGTGTTGAACGGAATCTTCGGCGCCGAGCGACGCAGGTGTGTTGTAGGCAATGCAAACGCATTGTCAGCGTGTTGAACGGAATCTTCGGCGCCGAGCGACGCAGGTGTGTTGTAGGCAATGCAAACGCATTGTCAGCGTGTTGAACGGAATCTTCGGCGCCGAGCGACGCAGGTGTGTTGTAGGCAATGCAAACGCATTGTCAGCGTGTTGAACGGAATCTTCGGCGCCGAGCGACGCAGGTGTGTTGTAGGCAATGCAAACGCATTGTCAGCGTGTTGAACGGAATCTTCGGCGCCGAGCGACGCAGGTGTGTTGCTGCCCTTAGTATATTTTGCAAAATGTTTTATTTATATATTTATCAGGCCACTAATTGGCTTAATACTAATTTATTTGTGATTATTTCTTGGAACATAAAATGATGATAAATAAAAAGTAATGAGCAATTTGTTGTTTTGCTTCAATAATACTCGTAGTAAGTGGCTACGAGAAGCACAGAAGAGTAAATGGAGCTAGCGCTCAGCGACTTTCTCTAATCAGTGACGAGAAGGCTACGGCGTAGCGCGTGTAATTTGTAGTGTAGCTATTTTCCGCTACGAATAATAATTTCTAGAAAAAGAATTTCTTTATGAAATAAAATTATATCGAAGAACTTCTTTATGAAATAAAATTATATACAACATGTAACAGAAAGGGTATATGCAACGAGAAATGTGTGAATCTACCCATGAAACTGAACAACTTTCCCTAAGGAACATAGGTCGAAAAAAGAAAAAAAAATTGACCGTCCATACAAAGTGCATCAGCTGATAGGGCGTTTAGTATGGAAAGTCAAATTTTATTTTTCGTATTTTAGGGAAAGTTGTTCAGTTTCATGGGTAGATTAACACATTTCTCGATGCATATACTCTTTATTTTACACATTGTATAGGTAATATATAAACATCTATTGAACACAAATACCTATTTCGAATTTTAAGAACAATAACCTAACCTAGTTACAAATGTAATGAATGTAAATGTGTACCTATAAGCTTTGTACTTGACGCAGGAAGTTAGATTATATTATTTTCTTTGTTTACATCAAATAATAATCATCAGCACTTAAAATCGGATTATCTTTTATTTCTCGTCATCCTCAATTTTCTTTACAATTGTTTCTCCTTTTGGAAACCATATATCCAAACTAGTTAGCTAGCAGTGGCTGTGTGTCTGAGATAGGCAGTGAGTTATGCAGTCTGCTGTGCCGTGCACTAAAACTGCATTCAATTGCAATGGCGTAATGGCTACTGCATGCGCATTACCCAATCAGTATAATCTAGCCAGAAGATAAAATAAATAATGTACTTCTATAAAAATTATGTCCTTCAGCATTGGAAATGATTCTTTATAAAATTTATAAAAGAATATATTATAGCGTAATAATTTAAGATCGATCGCATTGAGTCGCCATTGTGTTGGCTAATTAGTCAGCCGAGGCACACCGTTACGGTGTCTAGCTGCTTCCAGGGTGCGCCGCGGGGAGGCTTCTTTCATGCACCCCAATTCTAAGGTACTAAAAATTCAAGGTACAAACAAGACCGATAATAGGAGAAATTCGTACATACATACATAAATATAATCACGCCTTTATCCCTAATGGGGTAGGCAGACCTTAAACGACCTAAACAAAGGTCGTACCGCCACGTCTGACAAGGTTTGAGGGTTATTCCAGATAGAGTCTGTCTAATGAGTCGTTGCACACGAAAATGGCGCTAATTTTAAAAATCTTTCACATTTAAACACAGAAAAACTAATATAAAACTATTTTGATACTTTTATACAAAAAAACTATTTTGGTTTTTCCATATAAATAAAATAAAAGTATCAAAATAGTTTTATTGTAGTTTTTCTGTGTTTACATTTAAAGATTTTTAAAATTAGCGCCATTTCCGTGTGCAACGACGCATTAGACAGACTCTAGATCTGTATATTGCTGTAGTGACAGGTTGTCAGCCCTCGCCTAAATTACAATACTGAAACCCTCGAATCCCTTAGCTGATTTTTACAGCATGCCCGGAGATGCAGCTGGCACATTCTATGTTTTTCTATCGCTCCCAGTCCAGCATGGAAGCAATTCGCATGCGCACAAAATCACGATTTTAAATCGTAATCTGCCTATCGTGAGAGAACAGAAAGGGACTGCAGATTTAGTTTAAGTTATGTCCTCCAGTAATTGGTACCAGGTGTTAGCAGTTTTAATTTTCAACAACACTTGTAAGGTATTCAGTCACTATTTTAGGCAGAAGAGGGCCGCACTGCCGGTAGCAAAAACGGCACCTCGCCGCGCCGGGTGCCGGCTGCACCAAGCACTAATGGCGGCGGTAGTTTAGCTGTGCTGCGGACAAAGTTGGGATTTCTTGCGCAAATGGCGGCACCGGGAACTTTAATCGATTTTATCATTCTTCCTGTTTATTGATGAAGGTAACAGCGCAAAAAACTCACTTTAGCGGTAATGTGTGTTGTTCTGAATAGATTTTTATTAAATAGATAATTTCTCGTCAACTATACGCAATTCTGTCATGCCTATACTGCACAAAATTACGGTTTCGTTTTGTGGTGTATCCGAATTCTTTCTTGTACCACTGGTGTAGTTGTGTGCTCAGGCGTTATTATAAAATAAACCTGATATAATTAATTTCAGTGTTTTTATTAGACACTGTCTAGAGAGCAAACCCACAAAAAAGTGTCAAAGTGACTGGCCAGACCGCAAATCGTTACTTTTGTCACAGAATATATAATAGTACTACATCTTTTGTTTATTGTATATATTTATTTATGGGACAATTACAAAGGTCAATTAACAATTTACATTATAAATAGAAAATTTCATCTAAGACGTCACATGTTTTAAATAATGAAATCTTAAATAAGTAGAAAAGCTGAAAGTTTATCAACTTCTTTGAACATGAACAATCTAATTAAAAATCTTATAAATTGACGATATAATACTATCGAATCGAGAACTAACAACTAGCCTCCCAGCCTGGGATTTTTATAGCTACCTGGGACTCCCAGGTATTAAAAATGCTAACGATAATTTTCAATTCCTCGTTTTCGCGGTTGTTTTGTGTCTGTCGCTCCGCCACCGCTTCGTCCAGCCTGCTGCCCTGGTACTAATGAATACCCTCCACTCCCGCGCTGCTGTTTCCGTTTCCGTCCAAAATGCATTGTATAGTCAGCTAGCATATTTAGTGGAATCTTTTAGCTAAAAATTTGATGTCCTAATGTTGATTTATACCGGGTGTAAGAGACAGCTTTCCGCAAACTGATTGCTCGCTGAGACAACGAAACTGACCAATTTTCACCGGAAATTTTCCTTTACCTGAGCCACCCCCTTTCAGCTTGCGGGAAGCTGTCCCTTACACCCCGTATAATCTTTTTTTCGGAAGGGTGGTCCATAACTATATTACCAAACAAAATGCCTGTATGGAGTTAAAATTGAAATTTATGGAAACATTCCATTACATACCACTACTCATATTCAGGCTTAGAAAACCTAACTACCTCGTCGCCGTTTATTATGGGATGAGTCTTCTTGTCATTGACTGTACCTTCCTGCAGTGTGATCTTTAATCTTTGATCAGGACGGCGGCCAGTTTTGGGCGGTTTGTTTTCTCTATTTTCGTCTGACTGGAAATTATTCTGTCACTGAGTGCACGAGAGTAATGCAATGTTTTTGTTTCAGAGAGCACGTTCTGCGCCAAACGACTAAAGCGGAAGTAACGAGACTACGTTTATCAATGTGCTTCTCTACCGGGAGTAAGGGACAGCTTAACGCAAACTGATAGGGTTTGCTCAATCAACGAAACTGAACAACTTTCACTTCGAAATTTTTTCAGGAAATAAAAATATTTTTTGATTTTCCCATAAAAAATGATCACCTCGATCACACAATTTGTATGGAAAAGCCAACTTGTTTTTGATTTCCTGAAAGAATTTCCTGGTCAAAGTTGTTCAGTTTCGTTGAACAACCCTATCAGTATTTGGTACGCTGTCCCTTACACCCGCTATATCAAATACCGTTGGAACTGCTTCTTTAATTATGGTAAAGCTGTGTTACAGATCAGCTAGCCCCATGAAAACTCTGAAAACAAGGCAGAGACGAACTGCTGAGGTACATAACATACGTAGGTACGTACAATTGATTAGTTCTTGATTATAACAAATAGACACATCAATTTAACTTACTTGTAATATATAGTTTCGTCGAGTCGACACGCAAAGAAGAAGAACTTACTTGTTCACACAATTTTTAGTAGTTCAGTGGAATTTCCTTCGAGATTTGTAAAAACAAGTCAATTAGGAAAATAAGTCTCATCTTCGTCTTACTTTATTCTTAAGTCTGTTAAAGACCGCTTTTCACAAGACCTGTTATACCTCCTGCTAGGTAATTAAGGCTCGTATTTATAAAGTGATCTCAACATTGAGAGCAATATTAAGTATGGAATTGACATAACGCTTTGTACTGAAATGACATTTCTAATACGAACTCAAACTCGCTGTCACTCTTGAGAGCTGATTATAAATACGGGCCTAAGCTCTTTAGGCTGCGTTTAGGGGAAAAATTATTTAGGTAATTATTATTATAGTCATATTTTAATACATAATTCTACATACAGATGCATATTAGACTTTTAAGTCCTCATAATAAAGATCCCACTTTGTTTTTACAACTACATAAAACACTTATTTTAATATATTTCAGTTTTGCAAAGCTTGCCTTCGTACCTCACTTGGTGTCCTGCTGGGCGCCTAGTGGCGAGGATTAGATAACCGAGGGAGGTCCAGCCGAGTTGAGCCCACTATTGACTGACTCAATCAAATTACAAATGAGGGTGTTACAGCATAAGTGTTTTTTTTTTTTTTACTTGGAATGTGTTACCTCTTGACTCTAGACACAAAGTTCAGCGATGACCGTGACAGAGTCGACGATGGAGCGAGCTAACCCAGAAGACGCCTGTTAAGGCACTGATAGTCTCACGCACCGACGGAACACAGCAAGCTGTTTGGCGCCGGACTCCGGTGAGAGGGTGGTCGCGAGCCAGGCGGCCCCTTGCGGAGCCTACCACCGCTTTGTTGGGATCATTCAGCCGGACTTATTCACAGGCAAGCCTGTGTTGCCGTTGCCCGGGGTGGACCACTAGGAGGTAGATCCCATCCCACCCCAAAATATAACTCGCTAATCATGCGCTTATCTAATTCAAACAAACTAGAACTACCTACATGCGTAATTTTCAATTGTTTTTGTAAGCGTACGTACTAATATAATTCTGATAGATATATGAAAATTTGTTATACCTACCTTCGCCATTATGTATGAGGATCAATACATTTATGTAACGCGATGCAGCCCGGTCAGCGACCCCAAAAAAAAACTTCTCTTTTTCTAACCGGATATTACAAAACTCGGTCGACAACCTTTTCTGGCAGTTTGCCAGAATTATACCTAATATACGTAATGGGAGATTTACCGCTGCAGTCCGACAAAATGGCTATATGCAGCTAGCGTTGGCGCCAAAATTATATATTTTTTGTCATTTATACAAAAAGATTTTTTTCTTTATAAGAAAGATAAAACAGATTTGTATGAAAAGAGACGCAATTTTGAAATATGATTTAACCAATTAACTAAAACTTCTTAGTTATACTATACGGGGTGTAAGGGACAGCGTCCCGTAAACTGATAGGGGTTGCTCAGTCAACGAAACTGAACAAATATCACCAGTTTTTTTTTTACAGGAAATAAAAAAAAATTGCTTTTTCATTTGACAATTGACCACAATTTGACAATTTGTATTGAAAAGCAAAATTTTTTTTTTCATTTCGTATTCATGTATGGTATATGTATTCATGTATGGTTAGATGTAGTGTAGACTATGAATTTAAAATATTTATACTTAAACGCTTACATTTCATTTTATAAACTTATTACTATCTCATCACAAAAGTCAATGCACAGAAATAAAAATAAATGCTATTAATATTTACCCTGATACAATTTTAGGTACTTAAGAATTATTTTTTTTAACTTAAATAAATATATTATATTACATAAGTAATTGAGAGATTATGTGTTACATTATACATAACTACGTACTTGAAAGGTGCGGTTAGGTTCAATTTGGAAGAGAGGACATTAGCAATAATTTATTTAAACTTCTTAAACATGCAATAACAAATTAAATCTCTCCGCAGTTGACGATGGTGATCTTGGTGGTGGGTTTCCCGGTCTGAGTGCCGTACGCTTCCACTTGCTTCACCACCTCCATACCCTCGACCACGTTACCGAAGACCACATGCTTGCCGTCCAGCCAGGGCGTCTTCACCGTCGTGATGAAGAACTGGGACCCGTTAGTGTTGGGGCCGGAGTTCGCCATGGACAGGCAACCGGGAGCATCGTGCTTGAGGGTGAAGTTTTCATCAGCAAACTTCTCCCCATATATGGATTTGCCTCCGGTGCCGTTGTGGTTGGTAAAGTCTCCTCCCTGCAGCATGAAGTTGGGGATGACGCGGTGGAAGGTGGAGCCCTTGTATCCGATGCCCTTCTCTCCTGTGCAGAGCGCGCGGAAGTTCTCAACGGTCTTCGGCGCGATGTCGTTCCTCAAGTCCATGATGATCCTCCCGAGCGGCTGGTTGTCCGCCGCCACGTCGAAGAACACGCACGGGTACGGCATCCTCCTGAAAACAGAACACGGCTATAATCGAAGGGAACTCTTATTACATAACTCAAACAAAAATCCAATAAAAGCGAGTACAGAAATCTAAAGAGCCGGCTGGGGTGCAGAGGTGGGCGGTTGCCACGGCAACGCTGCAGGAACTGCACAATCGATGCTGCCAGACGCCGGATCAATGTGTCTCTAGTACAACCAGTACTACGCCCGGGCGACCGGCTGCGCGTTAGTGTGCGTAGAGCTTTATATTCTCGTCTGTCATGCGGCGACCAGCCGACGCAGAGCTCCGCCAGTTATTGCTCGAGCTCTTCTCTTACGCGCTCGCAGTGACTCTAGCGGGGACGAGGAGCTCAAAACCCGCTGGTTTCACCCTAGTGTGCGAGTTTCCCCGGGATTTTCCTCTGTGTGCGTGTTTATGAAGTAGTGTGAGGTTGTGAATCGCGGCTGTGTGTTTGTATCTGGTATTGTTTGTTTTGTTGTTATTATCAGTGCTGATGCTGGCGGTGCATGCGGTATTCTGAATGTATTCTTTTGTTGCTGGTGCTACCACTACCTAGGCATTTACGTAATGAATACATATTACATAGTTAGCTGAAACAGCGTTCTATCGCCATTTTGTATCTACATTTGTGTTTATATTTTATTTCCAGGAAATATGTATAAGTACATTTCCTTACTGGGTATATAGGTATAAATAGATAAGCAAGCTTTCAGTCGTAAGCATCACGTACTACGGAAACCAGAGAAGTAATCACCAGCTACGCTCCGTAGCCGCGTAGCTATTAGCTACGAACTGTAATTATTTGTTTGTATTCATTTTCGTTTTTATCGATTTAGGGCCGTATTTATAAAGCGACCTCAAGATTGAGAGCAATATTAAATATGGATTTGACAGGCCGTTTTGTACAGAAATGACATTTCTGATACGAACTTAAACTCGCTGTCAGTCTCAAGTGCTGATCATAAATACGGTCCATAATATCCTGTTTATAAACACATGGTGCCTTTCAATTTTATTTGATCTGTTTTATTTAATTTCCTTTCGCTGTTTTTTTATCGTTATTTAATATAATTTTATTGAAATACCAATAGAAATTACTAGCACTTATTTAATATTTTTAGTGCTACCTAATTTGTTTCTTATTCACAACAATGACTTTGTTTTATACTTACTATTGTCTTTACCTATATTTTATTTCCAACGTATTAAATAAAACTCTAACGTCAATGAAATTAATTTGACGTTATTTATAAATCTATATAAACTAAATCAGATATAATTTAAATAATTAGTAACGTATATAAAGTGTATAGAGTAACTATCAAATATGAATAAGTTATGTCTTTAAAATTGTACAGTGGAACTATTAATAACTCATTCTACACGATGAGCTGTCTTGCTCGCCCGTATGTATTTTATTTTATTCATTAACTTTATTTTAATGTTTTCTTTAAGTATATTTAATATACTTTTACGCACTTCATCTTCTTCTGAATGAATAATGACAGTCATAAAATACGTAAAATGACGAACTTTTTAAGTGATTAAAATTTTAGTTGCTACCATATTCTCGAAACAAACATCTTTTATACAACTTATGATCCTATAAATACTTGTTTTTATGCAATTATTTACATCTTGGAGGCAATTTGATCATTAAGTATCCATCCCCTTGAGTGAGGGGGTGTCGAATAACGGCTTTCAACCGGATAGCCAAATTACCCGGGCAGGGTTCATCCGCTTAGTCGGTAATAGCCAGTAATGTTGTAAACAGAGGGCTGGGTTCGATGCCCGGTTACTGAATACACTGACGCAGGGATCAGAGAATGCAATTAGAGGTGTCTACTTCGTACCAAAGATATGAAGATGACAGATAACACAATCCTTTTTTGTAGTTAAGAAACAACAGCCCCCGTAGCATACAGCCGCGATAGCCATTTTATCACGAAGGTATATCTGTTAATTATTGTATGATGGGAATTTTACGGATAGATGTCGTTATCGCGCGGAATTTACGGGGGACTGAAGTAATTTTAATTTGACATTATAGCCTAGTCCTAGTCAAGGATTGGATCCTCCGATCCGGAAGTCATTCAAGTTTTTTTATTGCATGTAAGCGTGTTTGTGTCCATAGAATCCCAAGTATGGAACTCCAACCAGACTCAAGTTTTCTAAGATTTGTTTACCACCACTGCTTTAAGCTCTAAATTAAATAGCTTTATGCTATTTACTCTTGTTAAAATTGTCTCGCCGTTGCCCCCTAAGTTCAGTAGGTACATAGCTAATGGTGTAAAGGTGGGCGCAGACTGAGCGCCGCCGCGCCGCCGGGCAAGGGTGTCGCGATCAACTTTAAACAAATATACAGGGTATTAGTAAAGTGTGATAAAAATAATAATTAATAAAATTCACAAAAAAAAACATATTTTTCAGATGGAATAATTCGCTCTGCTAATGCTACGAAAGCACTACTTAGCTTATGGTGTGTAATTTTTGTAGAGATAATCGTTATGTACTTCAAATTGAGGTTTCTTTTCGATTCTAATAAATAATAATATATGCCTATGATGACATCAGAGTCCACGATAGAGTGATGTCATAGGTGGGATAAGTAGATATTTAAGATTTTGGCGTGTGGTCGTGTGTCACTCCGAGCTCCTGAGGAAGGCGTATATTTTCGAAACTTCGACGCTTAAGCCTCCATGCTAATAAAACAAGTAAGCCGCTATAAATATTCAATAGTGAAATAACTTGAAATAACGTTTAATAATATAATAGTTCGGTTACCGATTGTACAATTTCAATATAAATAGTCTGTTACAATACTAGGACCTCATATACCAACCAGACACTTCACAAAGTATATTTCAAGACAGGTGGAATGAAACAGATTAAAGCTAAGAGTTCTGTCTGCTGGACAAGAATAAAGAAAGCGTAGACTTTATTTTGTAGTGAAAAATAACACCTTTCTATTACCATCATAGGTAGGTGCATAGTAAGTTTTTTTTAATATTATCTAGGTACTTATAGTTGGAAACTTCTGGCATAAATTCGTCTGTAAATTGACATCATTAGAATAGTGGGTAGATTCCCGGAAGGTATCATGATTTCATTACTTCTCCGACGTGTTCATTTAACTACATCCATTACATATAAGCTTGGATTATATAGTAGAGTCACAGTATAATTCAATAGTCTGACGTTCTGGCTAACTCATATATTATACTGTGGTAGAGTCGTATGTATTTGTCATCTTTCATTTTGATTTGAACTCCAGTCATAGTAGCCATAATTTTAAGTCATTGATATTTTTCATGTAGACATCTATTACTTCAACATACAAAATACATATTTTGAAACTAATTTTTCCAAATTTTTGCAGTTTATATTCGTAAGAAACATACAAAACCCTACAGCACTCCAGTTTATAATGTTACGTTTTAAACTACAAATATCTATTTTTGAAGTTTTTCGCACTCACAGTGCTATTTTTATTTCAAAAATATTGTTGGTTGGAACGACAATCCAAAGGTCGCAGGTTTAATGCCTGCCCGTGGCGAAATTTTAATTTCTTACTTCTCATGTTTACAAATATCTATGTTTAAAATTGTCGTTTTCTGTCAAAGGTCAGAGCAGCATTTCCCCGAAGTATCGAATATACTGCACTACCGATACCTCGAGACTTTGATGACCGAGTGCTAGCGATATCGGGGTCGACATACGGAGGGCGACCACCTTACAGGTATCCATTGTATATCCCGATGATTATTAGAATGAAAGATATTTGTTTAAACTTGTCATTTTCTGTCAAAGGTCAGAGCAGCATTTCCCCGAAGTATCGAATATACTGCACTCCCGATACCTCGACATACGAGTGATGCTGATATCGGGGTCGACACACTGAGGGCGACCACCCTCACAGGTATCCATTGTGATTTCCATTTTTATCATCATGGGGTCCGATTATAATAGCTGAAATGACAGAAATTTGATTCAAATGAGTATGATATTAGGTAGGTCCAGAAAAATTCATACAGTTGAAAAAAATAAATTTCTCATAATGCCGACCGGTAAAAAAGGGAAATAAAATAACCTTTTTTTATAACAAAATTCCATATTTAGGACCAAGCTACAAATAAATTTTATCGTAGGGTTTGCAATAATAGTGCCTATTTAAAACATTTATGGAACACATGACTAATTTAATTCCTCAAATAGGTAAAACTTTTTTTAAAGACAAATTAAATCGCTTGCTTGTTCCGTTTTAAATAAAAAATAACAAAACATACAACCGAATTGAGAACCTTCTCCTTTGTTTTGGAGTCGTTTAATAAATAAACGATATCGTGGCGCTAATGGAAATGCACTCTTCTGACGTCACAGTGACGATTCTAGGCTAGCTCTCAGACTTGCAAGGACGGACAGCTATGTAACCCAATTTCAGTCACTTCACTGTACATTGCTCAGTCAGCTACCAGCCGCATAACTGATCCAATTATAAATATACAATGGACACCGTTGAGACTAAAATGAGTATTTATTTCTTGTTTATTAGTTAGCTCCAGAGCAGATTTCTCTGAGCCAGGATAAGAACTGACGTCATGAACACTCTTTAGCGGTGTTGACGCAAGGGCAATCTCGAAATTTTTGTGTTGGTTATGGCCTGGAATATTTTTTGTAATTAAATACGAGAAAAGCATCCATTCTATAGAATGCGAAAGTAACTCTGAGCTTATTAAACTTTAAGGTATGAAATGTAACCCACGAAACTGATCAATTTTCAGGAATATAGACCGAAATATAAAAAAACAGGTTTGGTCAACAATTCCTTTACACTTAGAAATTATAGCTTTTAACCTAGGTATAACGTAAAGTAGCATTCTTAACCACCGAGCTAAACGCTAGCTAATTTAGTAGAAGCTATTTCCGGTACGCTACAGCTAATTTAAGCTACCTTAAACAAGCTGCAGTGTTTAGCATCTACGATAAAAGTGAATGCACCTGAAACTAAATTACATTTTCAGCTAAACATCCTCCGTGGTCTAGTGGTCTGAGCCATGGTCTCATAACCCGGAGGTCCCGGGTTCGATTTCCGGCGGGGGACAATGCTATCGATTCATGGAGAGCATGACCTAACTAAATCTTCACCAAAATTGTTACCGTCCCTTTCTGTTCTCTCAGGATAGACAATGACAGGAGACCATTTTTTTTGTGCGCTTACATATCGATACCACTGACTTTGTGTTGTTGTTTCTAGTTTGGTTAGGACGTTGCAGGCTGATCACCTGATTGTCCGAAAAGTAAGATGATCCATGCTGTCGGATGGGCATGTAAATAGTCGTTCCTGCGCCTGATTTATCTCTGGTCGTGTCAGTCAATCTGTCTCATCAGAATAAGAGATTGAAGGAACAGAGAGTGAACTTTATAGAGGGGTAGGCAGAGCAAAAACAACCTAAATAAAAGTCGATCCGCCACGTCTGAAGGGTTAATAGTCTGAGGGTTATTACAGATGATAATGTATATTGCTATAGTGACAGGTTGTCAGCCCATCGCCTATTAATTGTAATACACTTAAACCCTCGAATCCCTTAGCTGGTTTTTACAGCATGCCCGGGAGGAGATGCAGCTGGCACATTCTTTGTTTTTCTATCGCTCCTAGTCCAGCATGGAAGAAATATTATCCTTCAAATCTGAAAAAAAAAGAAATTAGCAAAAGCGGATGTCCAATGAATTCGTCCTGTTTGTTTACTTTCTCTCCACGTGTAAACACAATTTTTTTCACACGTGTAAAGTATAAAAATATCGCCAAAAGGGTTACCTTTAGGCAAGTGGGTGTATTCAAATATTTCCACGAACAATATCCAAATTCATATTTTTTGTTACTTCGGGTAGGTAAGGTTGTTTGTACTTATACCGGGTGTAAGGGACAGCGTCCCGCAAACTGATAGGGGTTGCTCAGTCAACGATACTGAACAACTATCACCAGGAAGTTCTTTCAGGAGATGAAAAAGAAAATCGACTTTCCCATACAAAATGACCACCTCGATCAGACAATTTATATGGAAAAGTAATTTTTTTTTAAATTTCCTGAAAGAATTTCCCGGTGATAGTTGTTCAGTTTCGTTGGCTGAGCAACCCCTATCAGTTTGCGGGACGCTGCCCCTTACACCCCGTATGTGTGTGAAGTATATCTTCAATGCTGAGAATTATTAAAATCGGTGCGCAGTTTATCGAATACATACAAACAAACAAAATTTTCCCCTTTATGTTACTTCCACACCTTTTACGCTCTGCGTACCCCGTAAGGGATAAAGGCGTGACCTTATGTACGTATGTAACACTGTTTTGTTAACTTGTATCCAAACCCATTCCAACTTCAGCTTGCTTATTCGAAGATATTTGTTCTCTATCTGTATAATTAGAAATACTTTCCTAATAAAAAACCTACCTCCTTCACCATAAATAATAAAGGTGGGTAATGTTTTCATCCGGGTTCTCTCCAGTCACGCGATATGAGGATTACCCGGGTATGGCGCCCTAGTTTACCGGTTAACCGGGCAGGTTTTACCCGGCTATGACCTTTTACTCGTTTCCTTTGTAAATTTGTGATTACGGAGGTACTGAACTTTACCATATTTCGTGTATCATCGTTCTAGTATTTCGTTGTGATATTTATTATGCAGCGTGTTAATTTAATTGCGTGCCATAGCTTAAGGGGTACTTCAGAAACGTATAAAGAGCCCGTAAAAAATAAAAAATAAATCCAACTCAAAAAATCAAATAACAAAAAGCCGGTATTTATTATGATTCCAAGAGCTGCGCCTATCTCTCGTGCTATAACCAAGCGCGCGCGGTATTGGTTATAGCACGAGAGGTAGGCGCGGCTCTGGGAATCGTCATAAACACCTACAGACTTTTGTTGGATTTTTTTAAATATTTTTTATAGGCTCCTGATTTTATAGTTGTCCATTTTTCGTTAAGTAGGTAACCGGTACATGCTAGGATAATTTCCTGTTTCAGTAGAAATTTAAAAATGATGTTATGGAAAACTTTACATATTAGGTACAGCATATTGCTGGTACGTTGCGGTATGTTATTTGCTTATACAAAAAAATATATCGTGAATGGAAATATTTCCAACTGAAACTGTCTACCTCTATACAGGGTGTAAAATAAAGTACTGCGTTCCTTTAAACCACATGTTCTACTGATGATACCAAACAACTTTCCCAAAGCACAAAAATTTTAGCTCGAAAAAAATATTGCCTTTTCCATACAAAGATGCTCTCCTCATCCGCAATTTTATATGGACAAGGCTAAATTTTATTTAAAGCTAAAAAAAAATTCACTTTGCGAAAGTTGTTTGTTATCATTAGCAGAGCATGTGGTTTAAAGGAACGTAGTACTTTTTTACACCCTGTATAGTTAAGCACAGAATTCGAGAGGGGCCTTGAAATAAGTAAAAAAAACGCAACGGGAAATACTAGGAAACTATACAACGTGTAACATAAAGGGTATATGCATCGAGAAATGTGTAAATCTACCCATGAAACTGAACAACTTTCCCTAAGGAACATAGATCGAAATACGAAAAAAAATTGCCTTCATATACTAAATACGCTATCAGCTGATGCATTTTGTATGTCGTTCGCATTTTTTTTTTCGTATCTCGACCTATGTTTCTTAGGGAAAGTTGTTCAGTTTCATGGGTAGATTCACAGATTTCTCGATGCATATACCCATTATGTTACACGTTGTATATCCCGGGTGTAAGGGACAGCGTCCCGCAAACTGATAGGAATTGCCCAGTCAACGAAACTGAACAACTATCACCGGGATTTTTTTTCAGGAAATGAAAAAAAAAATTGCATTCCCATACAAATTGTCGGATTGAGGCGGTCACTTTGTATGGAAAAAATTGTTAGTAATTTGTACACTCGGTATTCCATACGTTTGATTGGAAAAGTTACAAACGTGTTAAAAAGTTGTGTATTTTTCAACTGAATACAAATATTTCACCAGCAATGCAATTCCTGCATCCGGCTTTCAGAAACACGCATCGATACGTGGAAATTACTGGAACATTCATTGATGTGTGTAGGTACGAGGAAATTGACGGCAATTCGGCAATGCTAACGACATGATTTAACCAATACAACCTACAAAATTAGTTTCAACATATTACATATGGTATCCAACACTACATCACCACCACACCCTGCAATCAGCGGGAAACCCTGTGACTCAGTTGGTAATAGGTATTCCCACCCTGCAGGTTACAGGATCGATATACACTCACTCTAATTCGATTCGATACCCAGGACATTGAACTAGGCTGTTTTTTTTTTTATAAATTACTAGCTTTCTGTCAGCGGTGTCACCCGCTGCTAAAAAAGTTTTTCCGTGGGAATTATGTAATTTCCCGTAGTAAAAAATCTATGTTACTCAGGATGGACGTAGCTTTCTAATGGTGAAGAATTTTTGAAACGGTTCAGTAGTTTTTTTAAATTCGTTACAAACATTTTATTTATTTATTTATGAGCCTGTGGTGTCCCACTGCAGGGCAAAGGCCTCTCTCCCTTCTTTCCATTTTTCTCGATCTAGTGCCAGTTCTCTCCATTCCGTAAGATATATATCGAGTTCGTCTCGCCATATCTTTCTGGGTCGTCCTCGTCTTCTCCTAGCATTAATGGGCTCCCATTCGGTAGTTCTTCTAGCCCATAGTTCGTTTGGCATACGAGTGACGTGGCCGGCCCAATCCCACTTTAGGTAGGGGTACAAACATACACACAAAAATCCAAAAACACAAATCTTTCCTCTTTATAATATTAAGTGTAGATGAAGATTCTTAAAATTGAGATGTATTTAATTTAAAATTAAATTTAAATTAAACATCCTTGAATTGAGAATCTTTATTTTTTTCCTTTGATACTTTTATTCAACAATTTTTGTGAATAAAATAATTCGTTCTATATCTCCAATTTCATAAAAAGTTTTACACTTATATACAACAGATTCTTTTGTACAGAATGAGTTTCAAATCTTCATAATTCGACGATCCAATTTAATGCAAATACTCTACTTCCGAATGCTTGGAATTCTTTTTTCGTAAATCTCTGGATGAAGGATCAGGTTTGGTAAAAGGTTCTGTATGTTTTTACATGTTTTTTGCAGTGCAGCGTTGCAAGTAGTTTATTAGTTATAACTTCAAATCAATTCTCTGCTTCAAATACGATAAAAAATAACTGAAAATATAAGAATTTTACAGGTGACTTTAATGTCTTTAAAATATGACATTGGGATGTAAAGTCCTATTAGAGAAGTGACAGATATCTTTGAGCTAGAAATTTGACATTATAATATCATCCCATTGTAATTGACATGAATAATAAAGGACAGCCCCAGACAACGGATCCCCAAAAAAAACAAAACACCATCATAACAAGGATCAGTTTAGAAATATGAATTCGCTCAAAAACATCATACCTTTGAGCATGGGAACTTCGACAAAAACGGCCAGAAAAAAAAAGATAAAATATAAAAACGCGGGTGAAACGAGAGAGCGGAAGCGCCGGCGGATATACCAGACCGCAGGTTGAGACTCTGACCTGATATACTATATACCTCATATAGCACGATTTATGAACGTATATTGTAAGGATATAGGTATGTTCACAGAAGTATGGTATGGGAATGCGTAATTAAATTTTTGTATTAAAATTTTACTAAGTCTTTGATCCGTGTTTTGCTCCCGGCTAATTAAGTTTTTACTCGGGATTGAGGTCATATAAAACGTACGTAGTTACAAAGTAGTAGAGCAAAAAGCCTTTACTTCAGCAAAATAAGATCTTCAGGTCTAATAATACTTACAGGATTAATTCTTCAGTTTAGTAGCATTTTCAATGAACAGATTAGGTTAATAAATAGCAGAATGCAGCACTACTAGGATACTAAGACTACATAGAGCATACAGAGTTCTCATTAAGTCCTCAATGCAGACTAAACACTTTGAGAAGCCTGTTGAAGTCGGGTGGGTGGGTGTAAATCGTTATGAACATAGGTACCTACCTACCTGATAGCGAGATTTTTCCACTGCTATTTCTTATATAAGGAATAAAAATAATATTTGAAAAGCAATGTACTAAAGATAACTATTAAAATGTATCAAAAAAACATAGAATGTGCCAGCTGCATCTCCTCCCGGGCATGCTGTAAAAACCAGCTAAGGGATACGAGGGTTTCAATTATTGCAATTTAGGTGATGGGCTGACAACCCGTCATTAAAGCAATACACTACCTACATAATCATCTGTAATTAATAGCCCTCAAAACTTATCAGACGTGGCGGGACGACCTTATTTAGGTCGTTTTCGCTCTGCCTACCCCATTTGGGACAAAGGCGTGATTTTATGTATGTATCTATGTATTAAAATGTCTGTTACGACATAAAGAGAAAACATGCACTATTATTAATTTCATTATGATTATTTTAGAGTTATATAATGGCCATCGCCATACGATGATGATTATGATGTAGATAAAGTACTTATTTTTCCTCACAATCAATTGTTAAATGAAAAAAAAACGTCTTCTTCAAGTCATTGATCCAAGTCGAAAGGAAAAACATGATCCAACTTAAAATACTGAAGATGAAAGAAATCGTATTTTATTTATTAAAAATAATCTTAGCTTTGTCCTAATTTTATATAATCTTATTGTAATTAGTCAAAGTTGTGTAGGTGGATTAATAAAGATACCTATCAGATTACAAATGAAAATACTGATGAGAAATGAGATAGGTAGCTTAAGTAGTAATTAAAGTTAATTGAGGTAAAAGACTTATTATAACACATAATTTTCTAGTACTCATAACACGAATAGGACAGTGAGATATCAAACCAAATATCCTTCTTATCCACGACTTTGTACCAAGCATTTAATCGTACAAGGAAACACATCCCCAACCAACCAAACCTAATGTCACTAACTACAAACTAACCACCAAAATAAAATTAAAAAACAGCTTACCACACTCGTGGGAACTTTACCTGTCACCTTGACACGTCGCTGCCACCCCTAGCGTAGTTGCCCATTAGTCGGTACACCACTAGTTAGCAAGGGGACGACCCTAGCTATTGGCTGTTAGGCTACTTACTGAATTAATTTATGGGCGCCTGGTAGACGGTGTGACTCGACTTGATGAGATTTCTTTTAGGTAGTCTTGCGTAGTTCCCAATTATAGGCCAAGTTCATCTTCTAAACTAAAAGAAGAAAGTGCTATACTTTGGAATGTTATTTAATTTAGTCTTCTTAGAAGAGTAGGTACAGTATGCATTGAAAAAATTGTTCTGTCTGCATAAAACGTGTAAAACTGTGTTATTTTCAGTTATTGGTGTTCAATTAAAAAACTGTAGGTTTTTGTCATTAATGTTTTCCTCATAATGAAAAAACATTAAATTAGCTTCAATTTGAGTCTACTTACAACTCCGAATGTCGAGTACTTTTGGAATATGACGCTTTCAGAGTTGGTATGATTTTCCAATTTGTTAAATTTTTCAAGCGTCTTAACTCAATCTAAAATTTTAACCATACGTATACTGAACAAATATCTTATTAGCGTATGTTCGCCATACAACCCGGCAACCGCAAAAACTTCGTTTATAACAACTCGTTCTGCTCCTCTCATACAAACCAACAAGTTCTGATGAATAAACTTTTCGGGGTACAATACTTTTTTTCTTTGGTGTACCATTCGTACTCGTATTTATAAAGAGAGCTACATAAAAATAAGTGCAAACGAAGCCATTAAAGACCTGTATAAGATTAGTATTTTATCATATACGTACATATTAGTATTCTATGCTCGACTGGGAGCGATAAAGGCTAGTAAAGAGATTTAAGGGTCCCTAATATAGGTACAACCCATAATTACTATACTTACTACACTACACAAACTAGCCTTTTTGAAACATACATACATAAAATCACGATATTATCCCCAACGGGGTAGGCAGAGCAAAACGACCTAAACAAAGGTAGTTCCGCCACGTCTGACAAGTTTTGAGGGTTATTTATTACAGATGATTATTTATAGTCAATAGTATAATCCTACAGTCCGGGTTGTCAGCCCATCGCCTAAATTGCAATATATTATAATAGTTATTTAAAAATGCCCCTCAAAATTTGTCATATAGGCCAAAAAAAGAAACATCTCCAGTGGAACACAATCATGTTTTCAACGTTATAAATAGTAATTTCTCTTACCATAGAAGGACACGTGTCATGCTTATTCGCCATTAAATACCTTACGACCTCTTGGAGGTCTCTTAGACGCTCTGCTTACCCCGTAAGGTTATGAGTGATTTTATGTATGTATGTTTCAAAAAGGCTAGTTTGTGTAGTGTAGTAAGTATAGTAATTATGGGTTGTACCTATATTAGGGACCCTTAAATCTCTTTACTAGCCTTTATCGCTCCCAGTCGAGCATAGAAATACTAATATGTACGTATATGATAAATACTAATCTTATACAGGTCTTTAATGGCTTCGTTTGCACTTATTTTTTATGTAGCTCTCTTTATAAATACGAGTACGAATGGTACACCAAAGAAAAAAAGTATTGTACCCCCGAAAAGTTTATTCAATCAGAACTTGTTGGTTTGTATGAGAGGAGCAGAACGAGTTGTTATAAACGAAGTTTTTGCGGTTGCCGGGTTGTATGGCGAACATACGCTAATAAGATATTTGTTCAGTATACGTATGGTTAAAATTTTAGATTGAGTTAAGACGCTTGAAAAATTTAACAAATTGGAAAATCATACCAACTCTGAAAGCGTCATATTCCAAAAGTACTCGACATTCGGAGTTGTAAGTAGACTCAAATTGAAGCTAATTTAATGTTTTTTCATTATGAGGAAAACATTAATGACAAAAACCTACAGTTTTTTTATTGAACACCAATAACTGAAAATAACACAGTTTTACACGTTTTATGCAGACAGAACAATTTTTTCAATGCATACTGTACCTACTCTTCTAAGAAGACTAAATTAAATAACATTCCAAAGTATAGCACTTTCTTCTTTTAGTTTAGAAGATGAACTTGGCCTATAATTGGGAACTACGCAAGACTACCTAAAAGAAATCTCATCAAGTCGAGTCACACCGTCTACCAGGCGCCCATAAATTAATTCAGTAAGTAGCCTAACAGCCAATAGCTAGGGTCGTCCCCTTGCTAACTAGTGGTGTACCGACTAATGGGCAACTACGCTAGGGGTGGCAGCGACGTGTCAAGGTGACAGGTAAAGTTCCCACGAGTGTGGTAAGCTGTTTTTTAATTTTATTTTGGTGGTTAGTTTGTAGTTAGTGACATTAGGTTTGGTTGGTTGGGGATGTGTTTCCTTGTACGATTAAATGCTTGGTACAAAGTCGTGGATAAGAAGGATATTTGGTTTGATATCTCACTGTCCTATTCGTGTTATGAGTACTAGAAAATTATGTGTTATAATAAGTCTTTTACCTCAATTAACTTTAATTACTACTTAAGCTACCTATCTCATTTCTCATCAGTATTTTCATTTGTAATCTGATAGGTATCTTTATTAATCCACCTACACAACTTTGACTAATTACAATAAGATTATATAAAATTAGGACAAAGCTAAGATTATTTTAATAAATAAAATACGATTTCTTTCATCTTCAGTATTTTAAGTTGGATCATGTTTTTCCTTTCGACTTGGATCAATGACTTGAAGAAGACGTTTTTTTTTTCATTTACAATTGATTGTGAGGAAAAATAAGTACTTTATCTACATCATAATCATCATCGTATGGCGATGGCCATTATATAACTCTAAAATAATCATAATGAAATTAATAATAGTGCATGTTTTCTCTTTATGTCGTAACAGACATTTTAATACATAGATACATACATAAAATCACGCCTTTGTCCCAAATGGGGTAGGCAGAGCGAAAACGACCTAAATAAGGTCGTCCCGCCACGTCTCTGATAAGTTTTGAGGGCTATTAATTACAGATGATTATGTAGGTAGTGTATTGCTTTAATGACGGGTTGTCAGCCCATCACCTAATTGCAATAATTGAAACCCTCGTATCCCTTAGCTGGTTTTTACAGCATGCCCGGGAGGAGATGCAGCTGGCACATTCTATGTTTTTTTGATACATTTTAATAGTTATCTTTAGTACATTGCTTTTCAAATATTATTTTTATTCCTTATATAAGAAATAGCAGTGGAAAAATCTCGCTATCAGGTAGGTAGGGTACCTATGTTCATAACGATTTACACCCCACCCACCCGACTTCAACAGGCTTCTCAAAGTTTTTACTCGGGATTGAGGTCATATAAAACGTACGTAGTTACAAAGTAGTAGAGCAAAAAGCCTTTACTTCAGCAAAATAAGATCTTCAGGTCTAATAATACTTACAGGATTAATTCTTCAGTTTAGTAGCATTTTCAATGAACAGATTAGGTTAATAAATAGCAGAATGCAGCACTACTAGGATACTAAGACTACATAGAGCATACAGAGTTCTCATTAAGTCCTCAATGCAGACTAAACACTTTGAGAAGCCTGTTGAAGTCGGGTGGGTGGGTGTAAATCGTTATGAACATAGGTACCTACCTACCTGATAGCGAGATTTTTCCACTGCTATTTCTTATATAAGGAATAAAAAATAATATTTGAAAAAGCAATGTACTAAAGATAACTATTAAAATGTATCAAAAAAACATAGAATGTGCCAGCTGCATCTCCTCCCCGGGCATGCTGTAAAAACCAGCTAAGGGATACGAGGGTTTCAATTATTGCAATTTAGGTGATGGGCTGACAAACCCGTCATTAAAGCAATACACTTACCTACATAATCATCTGTAATTAATAGCCCTCAAAACTTATCAGGACGTGGCGGGACGACCTTATTTAGGTCGTTTTCGCTCTGCCTACCCCATTTGGGACAAAGGCGTGATTTTATGTATGTATCTATGTATAAAATGTCTGTTACGACATAAAGAGAAAACATGCACTATTATTAATTTCATTATGATTATTTTAGAGTTATATAATGGCCATCGCCATACGATGATGATTATGATGTAGATAAAGTACTTATTTTTCCTCACAATCAATTGTTAAATGAAAAAAAAACGTCTTCTTCAAGTCATTGATCCAAGTCGAAAGGAAAAACATGATCCAACTTAAAATACTGAAGATGAAAGAAATCGTATTTTATTATTAAAAATAATCTTAGCTTTGTCCTAATTTTATATAATCTTATTGTAATTAGTCAAAGTTGTGTAGGTGGATTAATAAAGATACCTATCAGATTACAAATGAAAATACTGATGAGAAATGAGATAGGTAGCTTAAGTAGTAATTAAAGTTAATTGAGGTAAAAGACTTATTATAACACATAATTTCTAGTACTCATAACACGAATAGGACAGTGAGATATCAAACCAAATATCCTTCTTATCCACGACTTTGTACCAAGCATTAATCGTACAAAGGAAAACACATCCCCAACCAACCAAACCTAATGTCACTAACTACAAACTAACCACCAAAATAAAATTAAAAAACAGCTTACCACACTCGTGGGAACTTTACCTGTCACCTTGACACGTCGCTGCCACCCCTAGCGTAGTTGCCCATAGTCGGTACAACCACTAGTTAGCAAGGGGACGACCCTAGCTATTGGCTGTTAGGCTACTTACTGAATTAATTTATGGGCGCCTGGTAGACGGTGTGACTCGACTTGATGAGATTTCTTTTAGGTAGTCTTGCGTAGTTCCCAATTATAGGCCAAGTTCATCTTCTAAACTAAAAGAAGAAAGTGCTATACTTTGGAATGTTATTTAATTTAGTCTTCTTAGAAGAGTAGGTACAGTATGCATTGAAAAAATTGTTCTGTCTGCATAAAACGTGTAAAACTGTGTTATTTTCAGTTATTGGTGTTCAATTAAAAAACTGTAGGTTTTTGTCATTAATGTTTTCCTCATAATGAAAAAACATTAAATTAGCTTCAATTTGAGTCTACTTACAACTCCGAATGTCGAGTACTTTTGGAATATGACGCTTTCAGAGTTGGTATGATTTTCCAATTTGTTAAATTTTTCAAGCGTCTTAACTCAATCTAAAATTTTAACCATACGTATACTGAACAAATATCTTATTAGCGTATGTTCGCCATACAACCCGGCAACCGCAAAAACTTCGTTTATAACAACTCGTTCTGCTCCTCTCATACAAACCAACAAGTTCTGATTGAATAAACTTTTCGGGGTACAATACTTTTTTTCTTTGGTGTACCATTCGTACTCGTATTTATAAAGAGAGCTACATAAAAATAAGTGCAAACGAAGCCATTAAAGACCTGTATAAGATTAGTATTTTATCATATACGTACATATTAGTATTTCTATGCTCGACTGGGAGCGATAAAGGCTAGTAAAGAGATTTAAGGGTCCCTAATATAGGTACAACCCATAATTACTATACTTACTACACTACACAAACTAGCCTTTTTGAAACATACATACATAAAATCACTCTTAACCTTACGGGGTAAGCAGAGCGTCTAAGAGACCTCCAAGAGGTCGTAAGGTATTTAATGGCGAATAAGCATGACACGTGTCCTTCTATGGTAAGAGAAATTACTATTTATAACGTTGAAAACATGATTGTGTTCCACTGGAGATGTTTCTTTTTTGGCCTATATGACAAATTTTGAGGGGCATTTTAAATAACTATTATAATATATTGCAATTTAGGCGATGGGCTGACAACCCGGAACTGTAGGATTATACTATTGACTATAAATAATCATCTGTAATAAATAACCCTCAAAACTTGTCAGACGTGGCGGAACTACCTTTGTTTAGGTCGTTTTGCTCTGCCTACCCCGTTGGGGATAATATCGTGATTTTATGTATGTATGTTTCAAAAGGCTAGTTTGTGTAGTGTAGTAAGTATAGTAATTATGGGTTGTACCTATATTAGGGACCCTTAAATCTCTTTACTAGCCTTTATCGCTCCCAGTCGAGCATAGAAATTACTAATATGTACGTATATGATAAAATACTAATCTTATACAGGTCTTTAATGGCTTCGTTTGCACTTATTTTTATGTAGCTCTCTTTATAAATACGAGTACGAATGGTACACCAAAGAAAAAAAGTATTGTACCCCGAAAAGTTTATTCAATCAGAACTTGTTGGTTTGTATGAGAGGAGCAGAACGAGTTGTTATAAACGAAGTTTTTGCGGTTGCCGGGTTGTATGGCGAACATACGCTAATAGATATTTGTTCAGTATACGTATGGTTAAAATTTTAGATTGAGTTAAGACGCTTGAAAAATTTAACAAATTGGAAAATCATACCAACTCTGAAAGCGTCATATTCCAAAAGTACTCGACATTCGGAGTTGTAAGTAGACTCAAATTGAAGCTAATTTAATGTTTTTTCATTATGAGGAAAACATTAATGACAAAAACCTACAGTTTTTTAATTGAACACCAATAACTGAAAATAACACAGTTTTACACGTTTTATGCAGACAGAACAATTTTTTCAATGCATACTGTACCTACTCTTCTAAGAAGACTAAATTAAATAACATTCCAAAGTATAGCACTTTCTTCTTTTAGTTTAGAAGATGAACTTGGCCTATAATTGGGAACTACGCAAGACTACCTAAAAGAAATCTCATCAAGTCGAGTCACACCGTCTACCAGGCGCCCATAAATTAATTCAGTAAGTAGCCTAACAGCCAATAGCTAGGGTCGTCCCCTTGCTAACTAGTGGTGTACCGACTAATGGGCAACTACGCTAGGGGTGGCAGCGACGTGTCAAGGTGACAGGTAAAGTTCCCACGAGTGTGGTAAGCTGTTTTTTAATTTTATTTTGGTGGTTAGTTTGTAGTTAGTGACATTAGGTTTGGTTGGTTGGGGATGTGTTTTCCTTGTACGATTAAATGCTTGGTACAAAGTCGTGGATAAGAAGGATATTTGGTTTGATATCTCACTGTCCTATTCGTGTTATGAGTACTAGAAAATTATGTGTTATAATAAGTCTTTTACCTCAATTAACTTTAATTACTACTTAAGCTACCTATCTCATTTCTCATCAGTATTTTCATTTGTAATCTGATAGGTATCTTTATTAATCCACCTACACAACTTTGACTAATTACAATAAGATTATATAAAATTAGGACAAAAGCTAAGATTATTTTTATAAAAATAAATACGATTTCTTTCATCTTCAGTATTTTAAGTTGGATCATGTTTTTCCTTTCGACTTGGATCAATGACTTGAAGAAGACGTTTTTTTTTCATTT
>JARACY010003842.1:0-30391 GCA_029255725.1 Scrobipalpa atriplicella | reverse complement strand
TTGCGGTGCCTCTCCATTACTGAAAGTTGGCTATAGTATTACGCATCGTAAATTTCAATACACTAAACCTCAGTATTCTCTACTGACCCAAAGTCAGTGTGAGCTAGACAACCACTTAATGAGTCTTTGCTCTTGCTGCAAGTCCATGAAATACTTCTTGTTTTGGAGAAAATAGGTATATATTTTAATAGGTATATAGTTTCTTCCATGCTGGACTGGGAAGCTATTAGAAAAACATAGAATGTGCAGCTGCATCTCCTCCCGGGCATGCTGTAACCTAAGGGATTCGAGAGTTTCAGTGTTATTGTAATTTAGGCGATGGGCTGACAACCCGTCACTATAGCAATATACATAATCATCATCTGTATTAGCCCTCGAAACTTGTCCCTATGTTTAGGTCGTTTTTGATCTGCCTACCCCATTAGGATACAGGCGTGATTTTATGTATGTATGTAAGAAAATTAATCAAAGCAGTCAATAAACCTAGTAACTCCAAACATCATTTCATTTAGCAATCAGAAGCCGTCCTGATGAATTTATCTAATGCGAGGTTCTATCTTCAGTTCAGTTTTTTCATTCAGGCACTTATGTAGCAAAAGACGATGATGTTATCTCGATGTCCTTTTACTTTGATCTTGAAGCTGCTGTAAAATTTTAATTGTTCGTTAAAAATATACCTATAACATACAGTTACTTTTCAGATAGCGCAGGTCTGACTCCTCGACATCGCTCCAGTGGTACCTACAGTACCTAGACTGGCCAAACAGGCCGAGCCCCACTGGTTGACCCAGATACGCTCGTGGAGTCAGACCTGCACGATCTTCAAGCCGCCAACTGTCGAGAAACAGCGCAGGACCATGTCAAGGCTCACTTAAAATAGTATATAGGACACCATCCGATAGATCTAAGTGATCAGTAGGACACAGTAGTAAGTGATGATTCAGTCAACCCGTGTTCACCTCTTAAACTATGCATATAAGATTATGATTATGATATTATTTTATAAAGCCCATATGGTGTAGTGGATAGGGCCGCGGCCTTCTGTGCAGGAGGTCGTGGTTCGAATCCCACCACGTACCAATGTGTTATTCGGTTTTCGAATTTCATATGTACGTTTATTCGGCGCTTTTACGGTGAAGGAAAACATCGTGAGGAAACCTGCACACACCTAAATGAAATTCAAAGGTGTGTGTAACCTAATCTAGGATTGGGTCTGGTTTCCCTTCTGGGTCGCGGAGATCAGATGGCAGTCGCTCTGTGTAAAAACCAGTACCCTCGTTTAATACCCTTATTAGGTAGCCGACCCCGTGAAATACGGGAAAAGGCTAGGAAGATGATGATTATTTTATAGAGCACACGGCTACTTACTTGTAGGCTTAATGGGAGGTTTTCAGTCTTCCTTCAAAAGCGCGAAAAGGTAACGGTAACGGGTCAAGTGGTCCCCTGCTGGCTGAACTCACGCACGCCGCGCCGTCAACACGACAGATGGTGCTGTTGTATACTGGATAACTGAAAGTTATATAAAAAAATCGTCATTATAATAATAAAAGAGATTATGATGCTGTTATTACTAAATAGGTATATTTACAATTCATTTTTGTTTTCAACTGTCTTACGGCTCAGTTGTTTAATTTGTTTATTCGGGCTAGGACCGCTACAGTTTAAGACAGGGGTCATCAACCCGCGGCCCGTGGAGCCTTTCCTTGCGGCCCGGCGGTTCAAGGGGCAAAACTTTTAACTAACTGATTTTATTTTTATTCATTTGAATTTTTGAGATTTAAAAAACTTTCATTCTAGTCTAGTACCTTCTCTCTTACTCTCTTTGTATGGATATCGCTAATAGTTATTCATTCTACACGAAAATCCTACAAATATTATAAAATGAGATAGTTTGGATGTTTGTTGGATGGATCGGGATGAAACTTGGCATACATATAGGTTAGGTTAGGTTCTGGATTTGGACATAGGCAACTTTTTACCGCGGAAAAATCTTCATTTCCACGGGAAACTCATTTGCGGGTGACTCATGGGCGGGTAAATTGCGGCACGCCAAAAATTTTTTTAAGGAAATTTGGCCCGTGGGGTCAAAAAGGTTGAAGACCACTGGTTTAAGATAACTTTGGTTTAGCCCGTATAGAATGATGTGTGAGGATTAGGCCCGTACTTCGTGCATTCGTTTTTTATTAATACATACTATGTTTGAAAATATGTTCTCGAGGAAAGACTATTTTCATGCCTGTTTGAGAAAAAATCTTTTCACTTACCCTATGAGCTGAATAATCTAACGAGACCATTCCGAGTTTCAAAACCCTCCAGTGCAAGTTTCAAGATCTTTAGTTTTTTCATCCAGCGACTGCCAATTTTCTCATAAGTATTTGTGCTTCCTGGTGAAGATCAATAGATGCAATTTTCTGTATCATTGATCTAGGAACTGGAAATATTAAATTGTTTTATAAAATAAAATGAATTACAAAGGTGATCAGAAACATCAGAATCTTTAAGACGAATAAGGCTCGAAGACGCCGTCTGTTGCACTCTCTGTAGTTGTGGTTGCTCCGCTGTTGATGGTGCTTTAAAAATACAATTACGTACTAATATTATATTAATTATACAAAATAATTAGAAAGTTACTTTGCTTGGCAACACATCACTTAAAACAACTGCTTAAGGTGCAGACCGATCGCCTGTTTATAAAATATAAAGAAATGATTAATTTTGATATCTCAAATGAGTAGGGCATAAAATATTTTATCTACACTCATGTCATAACCCTCAAATTCATCTATTGATTTTTACTATATGCTCAGGAAAAAACCAGCTGGCATAACCAAAGAATTTTGAGTAATAAATAATGATATTTACCTTGGTCGGTCATTGCTATGTATAAAGGGAATCCTTCAAGAAGTGCATCAGGAAGTGGTGGCAAAGTTAGTCCAAGTCTCGGTATGGCACTTCTTCTTTAACCGGGTTTTAGTTTTTGTGAAGTCTTGTGTCCGGAAATGTTTACCGCAGACATAACGCAAGTCATGCAGTTTTTCTATTTGCAAATAGAAAAGGTCCTCCTTACCAACCACTTTGACCCATTTTTTGCATCTGTAATCATAATAAAGAGCATGTAGATTTTTTGACACACATACAAATTATTATTTTTTATTCATGAATGAAATGTGATATATAAGTTTTAAAGAAAGAAATTATAATTATGAAAAAAGATAAATGTCAATTGTTTATTTTATAAACTGCAATACTCCAAGAACAGGCCAAGTTTATGTTATTGCTGTTGTGCTGTTTTTAAATGTCTGTAACCTCTGTAAGTTCATGTGTGCAATAAACTTGACATTGCCCTCGATTCTGGAAATGAGTGTCTAGGGCCTAGAGTCTAGGCAAACTTGTGAGGTTTCAAAGTAAAATAATTCACTAATAATGTAAAAGTTTGGATGATTGGATGTTTAGATGTTTGTTAGGTACTCAATCATGCTTCAACCACTGGACAGATCGGAATGAAACTTAGCACACATATAGATTGTCCTGCAATAGGTAAGCGGAAAAAAACTTCATTCCCTCGGAATAGTCTTGAGTTTTTCAAGGCTTTGTTCAATAGGTAAGAGCATACAAATTATTTTACTTACCGGTTTTCATCTAGAGGGAATCTGGCAAAAAATTGCTTCCCCTCGATGTATCTCTCTTCTACATGGCATATTTGGCACGTACGATGACTATCACTGTTTTTATCACACATGATACGAGTTTATTTTCACAAAAATAATTCCACGAGTCTCACATACACCCTTACACTAATTACGATCTAATGGAGTCTCTGTCTCTGTAGATCTTACACGGAGGAGATGAATCTCAACTCAACGTGAAGATTTTTGTTCAAAAAATCTTGCAACTTACTTATGAAAATATTACCGAAACTATTCCAAAACCACACACAAGGAGGAAGCCGGCGCGCAAAAACTTGTGGCAAAAACGTAGTTTGATGGACAGACATATTGTTTTTTTTGTTTTTTTTTTTGGTGTTGCCATATCAATTTCCTGTTTTGCTTAGTGTGGATCTGATTTCCATACAAAAAAAGGTTTGTTCGGAGTTTCCACCCACTGATGCAAATCGTATTCTTACACTTCCCTACAAACAGTTTCAATAGTTATTTACTAGAAAATAATAATTTTAAAAAGAACATGAGAAACTAAAGCAAATGATCGTTGCTCATGAATTTATTTCACTATTTCTAGGAAAGTACCTACAGCTAACTTTGAAAAAAATATTTTTTTGCTTGCCATACCAAATGCGCTATCAGCTGATGTATTTTGTATGGAAGCCTAAATTTTTTTTTCTTATTTCTACCAATGCTCCTTAGGGAAAGTTGTTCAGTTTCATGGGTAGATTAACACGTTTCGCGATGCATATACCCTTTCTGTTACAGTTTGTATAGGTGAAAGGGATTGCTTTAGGGTCTAGACAGACGGACTGCAATCCAACTGCAATCCGACTGCCAAATGGCAGTTCAGATGCAGTTTGAATGCAGTTGGCTCGACTGCAATCAAACTCCCTGCGCGCGCGCTCCTTATAAGCATGAAGATAAAGTTTAAAATTGTTTCACACTGAAAGTGCTCGTCGCGTTCGCGTCGCTGCCGGCCGCTGCCGTCCCGGTGTGAATTGAGCCTAATACGCGGACTCGGTAATGACGCAGTTCTGTTGCAGTTTGAATGCAGTTGACTCGACTGCAATGAAACTGCACGCCAACTGCCCGTCAACGTGCAGTTTTATTGCAGTCGGTGTGCAGTCGTTGTAACTGCACTCAGACTGCAATCAAACTGCACGCCAACTGCCCGTCGACGTGCAGTTTAATTGCAGTCGAGCCAACTGCATTCAAACTGCATCTGAACTGCCATTTGGCAGTCGGATTGCAGTTGGATTGCAGTCCGTCTGTCTAGACCCTTACTGTTTTTCATGCGCGGAACGCGGAACTACTTATGGTGAAACCCTCTTTACGCAAATAGGTAAACTTCTGAAGTCACTTTTCACGCTATTGTACCACATCACACCAACTAACCCCGCGCCGCAGCGTTAATCAATACTCCGTTGGTAACACACAGAGAGAATATTTTGATTTGACAATGATGAAAGTATTGCAAGAAGAATGTGCTGAGATTTAACTAAACTACAAAGAATCAGATAGAGGACCCCATGGTCCCATTTGTACCACCACTACTTCTCGGTGGTACAAATGGGATATATATGTACCATTTGTACCACCTGTGGTTCAAATCGGTGGTACAAATGGTCTTACGGCCCATAAAAAAATTCAGAAATTTCGAAAATGTACACATCTGAAGGACTGCCAACAACTGCCTTATCCTTTCAAAGGAACTATTGAGAACGAAGGGGTCTAGTCTCGAGCCCCTGTGGACCCACCATTCCACTCACACTACCCCTAGTGGTATGGTGGAACTGAAACTATGGTCTGAGCCAATCAGAATCAGAATCAGAACTTTATTTGTAGTTATGGGTACAATAAAAAAATAACAGTTAGAATGTTTAGGCATACCTACAGGTGCTCCATAACTTGCCATCGTATGATAGCATACAAATGTTTAAATCTTAGAAACTAAGGGTGCTAAACTTATGTAAACTTATGCTAAACTTACAATGAACTCTCAATCTAGAGGGTGTAGGTTCAATTCCCCCATGGGTGACGTAAGAAAAACTGATTGGGGCCCGTCCTTTTTCCATGTTTTGTTCACGACTGTATTTCTGCCATAACAGGAATCTTCCGTAACAAAAATCTGCCCTAAGAGGAATCTGCCATAAACGGAATCTGTCCTTAACAGAACGAGGGATTTCGTGCTTCGGAGGAGACGTTGGTCCCAGTCGATGTGTGTGACAGGTTACACAAGGAATCATGAGACGTAAAACCTGTGCCTAAAACATACATCATAATCGCACCTTTATCCCTTGCGGGGTAGGCAGAGCTTCAACAGCCTGGTAAAATGCAATGTGGCCATGTCTAACAAAGAGTATTTTTTAGATTGGAATTGAAACCGAAACCCAATACACTAAAACCCAAGACTAAAACCCTCGACTCCCTCGTCTCCCACCGCACCGCACCCCTGGTTTAGAAACCTACTCACTGCAGTACTAAAAACCTTCCCCGTTTTGTGCCAGTGTGGCGCTTGTTTGTATGTGTTTACGGAATTACCTATATTCTGTGCCTATCGAGACATGAGTGTGGTACTTCAGGAAGAAAAAAATAAAAAGCTTATTTGAAAGTTAACGAAACGGTTTATTTTTTTTTACTAGATTTAGACCCTTTAGGCTTACCTGTCGACTTGCTGGATGGGGATGATTTCAACGATTTTCCTGATTTATCCGTAGTGGCTGACTTACCAGACTTCAAACTGGTCGCGGATTCCTTAGTCGCTGCCGAAGCAGGCGGCATTACCGGCGGGAATTCAGTCAAGGTAACCTCCAAGCTATACAGAGTGAACTGTTGGTTGTGAACGCGCAGGTTTAGGGCTATCGTGAGGCAGTACACAAGTCTGTTCAGGCTCTCGCACTTCAGGATGTAAGCGCCCTGGTTGAACAGAGGGGATCCCTGGCTCTGACAGTCGAACATGAAGTATGACGTGTGGGCTTTGCCGACAGCGAAATTCTTCCTCGGACTCACGAGCAGACCTAGAGTGTGTTTCTCGAAGAAGTACTCCAACGCACTGCTCAAGTTGAAACGATCCTGGAGTATATTGTACACGAATCCGAACACGACTGGGTCACACTTTACGGTGAACTTGAACGGATATATCTCGCCCGGAACCCCTTGATAGTCCTCGGGCACGACCACGTGGTTCGTCTTGCTGCTAAGTTTCTTGTAGACATTTTCGTGGAACTTGTTGCCGCCGATGACGATGCTGTCCAAGAAGCGCGGCGTCCAGGTCGGCAGAGCGCAAGATTCCACCATGACGCAGCAGACGATACAGCACGCCAAGTACTGCTGGCCGCGGATCTCGGGATCGAAGCGCTTGTCGTTGGGATGAAGACTTCCCCATAGCGAGTAGAGATCTCCCGCGAACTCGATGTCCCAGGCCTTCCAGCGCGAGGCGGGCGTGTTCCGGGGCACCCCGCGGTCGTTGGTGGGCATGGCGCGCGACCACGGCACGGTGGCGATGTTCAGCCAGTACAACTTCTCGTCCACCAGCTGCCGAGGCCGCTGCATCTTCATGTAACGCATATTGGGGTTGACATCCGGCTTGAATAATGGACTCAACTTGTAATTAAACATGGCGCATCTAGGAGCCGGCCTTACGGACGTCAGCTCGAAGGTGAAGAACTCCGGATTGTTGATCTGATCCCTTTTGGCTCTACTGCGATGGTTGTATGTCAGTTTAATCCTGTTTATCAGGCCCTCTAAGGTTTTATATCTAGTCCAACCGGCCACTTTTGGGATCTCTCTCTTCTGTTTTTGCTTCTCCGCCCGCGCCTCCTTCCTTTTCCTCTCATCTTCTTTTTCCTTCTCCAGCTTTTCCTTTTCGTGGTCGGCTTCTATCTGTTCGACGGTTCTCGTCCTTTTGATTTCTAATTTAGGTCTGATCTCCTGTTCGGGGGCCTCGTCCTGCGGGGGGGGTAGAGGGTCGAACAGGTGGTAGGCCCCATCAGCTTGCACGACGGCTAGATTACATCCGGGGAACCTCACAAGCACGTACCGGATCCGCGCCATCACCGCTTTCATATACTGCTCGAGATACTTCTCGGGATTCTCGTTGATGACGATGATTCTCTTCACGTTGAGGTCGATGAACTTGCCGTCCATGATGATGTTCTTGATGACTCTCTTCTCGCAGACGGCCAAATTGAGAGCCTTTTTGGCGATCTCCGTTCCCGTTTCTATGCAGGAGTCGACCATGAAGGAGTCCCAGGTTCTCAGTGGATGCATGGCGGCCATGAGCATGGCCATGACGCAGACGAAGTGTTCAGGTACCACCTCTCCCTCTTTTCTGGAATCTTCTTGCATGGCAGTTGATCCGTCTATCCGCCATATTCCATCATAGTCTTTGTACCCGATGTGAAGAAATTCTTTTTCCTTTTTCTTGTCACTCTCCAGCTTGACAGCCTGCTGTTTCTGCTCCTCGACCACCTTGACCTTGGACTTGACGCTCTTCGGTGCCATGGTGACGTAGTCGTAGTCCTCCGGCAGCTGCACCCGCGGCGGGGTGAGGAGTTTTCTCACTATTACTCTACTTAATATGCACTGTGCGTCGTCAGTGGCTCCATTCTTATTGTACTGGATTCTGTAGACAACAAATATAAAATTACTATAAAACTATTGGCATTCTTCTTCTTGTCGCGTGAGTTTTAGAGTCGATCGACCCGTTTTTAAACCGCCTAATAACACAGTTAATAGGACTCTGACATGGTTTGCGTAACGACCACTATCAAAGTAAGCGACCGGGATGACGGCTTAACGTGCCCTCCCAAGCACGGAATCTTTTTCTTCCAGACAATCAGGTAATTCAGCCCGCATTGTCCTAACCAAACTGGGGAAAATCTCGAAGTGATAAATTGACAAATATCACATATGTGTTCTTCCCCTGGGAATCGAACCCAGGACCTTCGTCCATGGCTCAGACCACTAGACCACAAAGGCAGTTTATTATTATTAATGGCATGAGAGATTTCTTTACGTATTTATGGAGAAAACTATAGTGAGAGAAAATTATGTCCCGCCGGAAGCATCCTTGTCGAACTCTAGCGGCATGTTTCTTATCCCCATAGCGTTGCACTCGCTTCCGTCGAACAGGTGAACAGTAACCGCCTTTTTTTTTATGTAGTTATAAAATTTACCAATCTATGTAAGTGTATGTATATTGAATAAAAAAAAATAAAGTCCTACTTTCTGTTATCTTATCCATACTAATATTATAAATGCGAAAGTAACTCTCTGTTTGTTGCTCTTCCACGCCTAAACAACTAAACCGATCTTGATGAAATTTGGCAGGACGATAGATGGTAACCTGGAGACGGACATAGGCTACTTTTTACCGCGGGAATATATCTAATTCCTCTGGGAAATCCCATTAAGCCGCGGGGCGGAAAGCTACAAAGCTAGTCAACTTAAAAAAAAACCTCTCATTAGAATTTGATAATAATTTTAACGGGATTACTAACGCGATTACATTTATTGTTACCTCGGTATTTCAACGCAGTTTCATGGTCTCGAGCTAAATTTAACACTACTCTCCTAGGATGTCCCTTAGAAAATACACTAGATTCTTTGATAGACGATCGATCACCCACCTGTTCACTAGATCGGGGAGATTCAAGAAACGCACGAAGCAAGCATTTCCGGCCGCTTGCTTCTTTTTTTCTTTATCGAACTCTGGTGACATGTTTCTTATCCCCATAGCGTTGCACTCGCTTCCGTCGAACAAGTAGTATAGACCGCCCTTCTTGAAGACGGCGCAGCTGGAAAAATAAAACAAATTATTCGTTAGTGGCGCTGATTCGACAGAAACACGATTTAACTAGAATAAAACCATATCTGTCATTTTCTGCCATGAGGGAACAGAAAAGGACGGCACTACGGACGCATTAATTATATTCCTGTCAAATCAAAAATATTATGGATAGCCGTGTGTGGTGTGGGAGGGTATCGACCTATAGTGCTGTCCCTTTCTGTTTACTCAAGACCGAAAATGACAGGTATGGATTTATTTAAGTGTGTTATTTAGCATCGGCACATGTGTCCAGCGACATCAGAATGAATCAATAGGGAAAGAGAGCAGGCTTGTAGATCTATCTCCTAGCGGTCCATCCTCAAGCAAAAGCATCACATAATTCCCAGTAGATACGTATGTCCGACTAAAAGATCCCACATGATTGGTGAAAGACTCCCCGAGATTATGAAGAAGACTAACTTGCAACACAGGAGTCAGGCACCAAACTACTCGTAGATTGATGTGTTCCGTTGGAACTGTCCCTTTCAAACCAATGACCGAGTGCGCGCTCTGTCCTTTTCTAGCATGGGGCTGATTCAAGATTTCGTATATTTATGCATATATCACAATATAAAAAACACAGTTGATTATGATGTTCTTCATAATTATACGGTGAATTTGATATAACATTTGATGTTTCTAAGCTCATAGAAATGTCACAGTTGTTGAAATTCGGCATTGTGACGCCAGTTTTTCATGATATTTCTGATGATTTCCTGGTGTAATCATAGTATTTTTAGGTTATATCTATGAATCTAGTTGTTCTCCATATTTTAGAGAAACTAACCACATATAGATTTATTGAAAATTCAACTACATATTAACTATCATAACAAAGTGAAATGCCGGACCGTGTTTAGCTTCGACTTTATCTCGGTCACCTCTGGAGGCACAAATCTGTCATTCAACATTTGCTTGCCGTTAACTTTATTTAACCTCTTGAAAGCCGAGCACGCTCACAAACTCGCACCCGTCTACTGTCGACTCAATAAGTTTTCTTCTTCCAATATTTCCTGTCACCTTAAGGCTCCTTACTAATTTTATTGACGTTGCGTAAAATGATATCTAGCCAAAGTACTGCGTTTACGCTTGCCGACAAAAATATTATATTGATCTTGGAGATATTTCTCGTCCGATGAAGTATTAAAAACACAATTAAAACAGTTTTAACATGTTAAAAAAAATCATAAAGTCAGGTCTTAAAAAAAAATTAAAACGGTTTTTAATGAATAAGGCAACCGAGCTACTACGTAATTTTTTCCTTAAAACATAAAGCATACTAACCTTGATCCTTTGTAGAAATATTTTTTCATTTTAATGTAATTTTCATTCATAATTTAACTAATTTGTCATTTTGTCGCTTACGTTTTTAATTCCGAGGGAGTTCAAATCTACTCTCCTTGTTCAGCACGTTGTTGTGCCGCGTTTGTGTGAGTGAGAGACAAATACCTATTTCGGCCCGCCGCGAAATATGGTAAGGCCCCTTAACACACACTCATCCCTAACAAAACAAGTCCATCCATCTTTTCTTTTGTCGTTCACATCCATCACAAAAATATAAAAAATACCTGTAGAATGCAAAAATATAAAGAAACGTACCTGTAAAATGGCGTAGTCACCATCCCCCTATCGTACTTGGGGAAGAACTTTCGTAGGAACATGTCTTCGAGCGCCCACGTGGGGCCGTCCACCACCACGTCAATGCTAGCATGGTAAGCCTGCAAATACATACTTACATTAGTCGCTCATATATTCCTTACGCGGTAGGCTGAGCGTCAGCGACCTCATAAAAGGGTGTTACCGCCTCCTCTGACAAATGCTGAGTTACAATACACTAAAATTCTCGAATCCTTCTATTGACATAATCAATACGTGGCTGATAACATGCTGGTATATTTTAATTTTTTTATCCCTCCCAGTCCATCATGGAAACAATCATTGGAAAGAGTATTGCTTAACAGGATTATTAAGTCTATCGTCTAAAGTGGTAGCCTCTATAATTTTACCTGATGTCCTATGGCAATCTTCGGTATGATATGTAACGAGCACGCTTGGAACTTCCTCGCCTTTTTGTCGTAAAGCATTTTCCCGGACTCCACACAGAAATCGACAAAGGCACGCGTCCAAGAGTCAACAGTATATTTGTGGGACAAAACGACGGCAAATATAGACACGAAGGGTAAAACTTCCACGGCTTCTGTATTTTGTATCGCTTTGGAACCACGCATTATTTGCGACATATCGAGTAGGTCTAAGAAATTGTGTTTATGCGTGGTGATGATGGTCCCCTCTTTGCCGATGTAAGGCGGTTCCTCTGGCGGTTCTGCGGCCGGAGTGGCCATGTGCGTCTGTTTCTGGCGCAGTTTGTACCGTCTCTTAGCGTCAGCAGTGAGGAGGACGTATCGTTCGACCGGGACGGGTTCGAGAAGTGTGTCGTCATCGAGCATCTCGATCTCGCCGCCGGCGCCGAGGGTTTGTTCCTCCATAGGGGTGCCAGCGCCGCCGCCGCTGGTATATCCGCCCACGCCACCGCCGCCACCGCCTGGGCCTCCGACGCCGCCCCGGCCTAACCCCCCGCCCCCGCCGTAGCTGCCGCCCCCTGTGTAGCCGGTTTCGCCGATCATACGCCCGATGCCGGGTTTTTGCTGAAATAAAAACATGGAAGGTTTCAGAATACCTAAGGTATAATTGCATGCACTCATATGAATAAGTATACTAGTCGATTTTGCCGAATGACCCCACGGCGGCTAAAATCGATCGTCTAAATGGCAAAGCGACTAGGCCGCAGGTAACTATAAATCGAATAGAAAAAAAACATGAAAGGTCTCAAATTCAGAATGCCTAAAGATTTCCTAAAGAAGCTAATCCGATGCAGCATTTACATGACTCGTTTTTTTTTTTACGCCGTATGACTAGGCCGCAAGGCTAAAATCGCGACTAGGCTGCAGATGACTATAATTGATATTCTCAAAGCAGACATTTTTATCGCGCGACGACCGGCATTATGCGGCTGGTGACTAAAATCGACAGTGTAAAAGTGTAAATGCTCACGCAGGCGATTTTCCGAAGCATGGTGTTGTTGCAGAGCAGTGCAGAGCAGACTTTTTCATGAACCTCTTTGTTGCTGGCTGCTAAGAATTTGACATGACATAGAAAAATTCGAATTATTTGTGCAATTTTCAATTTCTTACCAGATCCTCGTCCTCTAGTAGCGGCGTGGGCGGCGGCGGTGGTATCGGCGGCGGCAACATTTCAGCCCTCCTTCTAGCTTCCTCTTCCTCCAGCTTGCGCATTTTCTCTTCCTCTTTCCTCCTCTTGAGTTCCTCCTCGTCCAATTCTTCTTCTTCTTCTGCTTCCTGTATGTACAACATGACAAAAATATCTATACAACGTGTAACAGAGAGGGGTATATATGCACCCGAAAGGATGTGAATCTGCCTATAAAAGTAAGAGTATAGTAGAGCGGGATAAGTCCGCCTTTGTACCACTACTACTTTGTTATTCTATAGTACATTGTTTAACGAGTGGAGAACATGACCGATTCCCACGAGGGTGTAGTTTGAGGCCCGAAGCGTAGCTGAGGGCCTCAATACACACGAGTTGGGAATCGTATTTTCTTCCGAGTTATACATAGTGCTTTATACTACACCTATGAGGAAAATATAATTAAAAATCCTTGTAAAATAAAGAATCACTTACATGAGAAGATATCTTAAGAACATTTGAAGTGTCATCATCCATTCGAACAGAACACAAAAACCTTATTTACATTGAATAAGTCAAATAAATAAAAGAACGGAAAAGAATTCGCGCGGACATGTTGACTTTACCATATTTTTTACTTAAAAATATAAAAGAGGCAAATGAAGCTAAGCACATACTGCCAAAAAATGTAAGTGGCCATTACCATTTTGTGGGCTTCGAGATACAAACTTTTTGTGTTTTGGCATCCGCCTGTTTCTAGTTTTGAATTATGAATTTAAAAAAAAAAAGGAGGGGAGAAAATACTTTCTCCCCTAGGGGAGAAAGTAAATCCCATATATTTTTGCCGCCCGCATATTCGTTCGCTTGGATTTACGTACTTTCTTCCCTTTTTTCAAGTAAGAACTAATATACTTTCCGAATAGGTGTAGTATAAAAGTATATTCCTGTAATATAAGTTTTGAGACTTTCGCGGTTGTTCACTGCAATTAAATATCGAGGTAACAATAAACATAATCGTGGTAATAATCCCGTTCATAACAAAAATCTATATTCCTGTATTTTAATTCTAAGAAGGCGTAGCAAGCGTAGCTATGTTTGTTTATCTGTTTTACAATAACATGGACAACGCAGTCGATATTCGAAAAATACCGTCTCTTTTATTTTTTTTAAATTTTCTTACCTCTTCAGCTCCCTCTGGTGGCTGTAAGAAAAAAAAAATAGTATTCAGTAAAACGCACTCAAACATATTGTGATTTGTGATGTCCATTCCATGAATAATCAAGGATTTAAGTTTAAGACTAAGACTATCGCAAAATATCGTGTAAAAATGCAGGCGCGGAGCCGCATGTCCCCAATAACATCATAATCAAATTATCATCATGTTGCTGGATTTCTTTGGGCGCTGGGGTGAGGCGATAATCATATTCATCATCAAGCCGAAAATACGATTATGTGTTACAATAGGCGGCGGCGGTGTGGGCGGGGGCGAAGGCTCCGGGTCGGGGTCGGGGTCCGGCAGCTCGTTGGTCTTGTCGCGCGGCTTCGGCCACGGCGGCACCACCTGCGTCACCGACACCGTCGGCGAGTCCAGGTCATCTGCACATTTGAGTATTCACTATTATTTATATTCTAAGTTGGAGTCCAAGTAACACTCAGTCGAATACAAAAAGTCCTATCAAAATCGGTCCAGTAGTTATGGAGTGTTATGGTAACACACCGACATCGACGCGACGGACAGACATTTTTTTAAAGTTTTGTTTTGGTCTTGCCTTGATATAATTAATAATGCTATCGATTCGTTGAAAGCACGACTAAACTAAATCTTGACCAAAATTATCGCCGTCCCTATCTGTTCTCTCATGATATAAAATGGCAGGTCATCATCTCCATCTCCCTAGCCTTATCCCGTATTTCACGGGTTCGGCTATCTAATCTAGGGGATGAGGGTTCTGGTTTTTCAGAAGAGAAACCAGACTCAATCCTAGATTAGGCTTTTACCAGGTTAGTGGCCAACCCAGCTGTCAGTGTTTACAAAGCCGCCACTGCTAAGCAATGACCTTTGACATAGCTTAACGACTAATATCTACGATATTAACCGAAGCACGAAAACGCTCGAGTTGTATACCACTTCCGGTCACCCATCCATGGCCTGTCCACGAAAGAAATGAATAAGCCCTTAGCACTTGACCACGAGCGCTTCTATCTAGAAAGACTATGCTATAGGTTGCAATTCAACGAAACCCAATATATTTTCAATATCCCAACCAGGTTATAAGCAGCACCTCTTACTGCAGGTGTCGTAAAAGCAAACTAAGGGATAATTTCAGAAACTGGGCAACAATTAATCCAATTTGTAACACAATTTAATACTAACACGGTGTAACCCTCTTTTTTTTCATTGGTGGTGGTGGTCTAAATGCGATCATGCCGACCAATTGACCCGGTTTCCGCAGTACAATATTTGATTTGGAAACGGCGTTTGTCGGCCTTGTCAGCTCTTTTACATATTGTTTTTGTACATCTTTTTTTACATCTGTATCGTAACGTACGCCGCGCTCCATGGTGCTTCGATATTATGTGTATAAAATATTTCTTATTCAACTAAATGGTACTTGAGTTTAAGTTTATTTTCACTTATTGAAACATGTCTAGGTATTTCTTAAGATAAATATGTATTAAGTTTTTGATTTTTTTGTATAATACATTTCAGGATTATCAGTTTCTTGTTTTTAATACATGTTGCGGTGGATATTGAAGATTGTTTTAATTTGGGAACATGTTTTTGTATTATTATTATTTGGTGATTTTGGATTTTTGGGTGTTTACTTGTTTAGAAATGTTTTTTTTTTTTTGTCATTGACTGACACAGGCAGTCAATCCGATATGTCAAGTAAAGATCATAAAAAAATCTTGTTTATGATTTTGTCCCAAGAAAGAAGTTCATTTTAAAAGACTACGACAGAAATATTTGAACGTATGAATAGGCGGTATGGCGAAAAGCTTTAGCCTGTCTCAATCACAAAATGGGACGAATTGAAAAAAAAAAAAGATTATTTAATTTCATCACAAAAAATATGGAATTTTAAAATTGCAAGAACTAACAGAAGTTAACCCTTTGATAAAACTACAGAGTACGCGTTTACGCACAGCATCCGTATTCGGTTCGTATCCGTGAAAATTATTTGGAAGCTGTCAATCCATACAAATTTTCACGGATTCGGATCGGATTCGGAGCAGTGCGTATGTATGCGGTAAACGCTCTATGTAGACAGGCACCCTAGCTATTCGGTTAGAGAATTATTACTCACGGAATCTCTCGGGCTCTATTTCCGGCTCGGCGTTTTTATACTGGCGCGGTATCGGAGGTACGAAGTCTTCTTGGATGCTGTCCACCAAAGAAACGATCTCTCCCAAGTATTCTTCATCTATTTCCTGTTTGAAAATAAAAATAGAGATTTTGTTTTGAATTATAAATACATAAGTCTTCTAAAAGATTTATATAGTTTTGATCTTTTTGCGATTTAGACATTATGCAGTTCGGAAATTCTGCACATAAACGGCCGCGCCACCATTTTGAATTTTAGCAAGAGAGCCTTAATTCGACTGGGCAACATTCAGAATGGGATTAAGCAAGCTTCTTTACCTAGGAAAACACATGTTGCCTAAATGGCTCAAAATAATCTGTATAGTTAGAAACAACTCTCAGGTTAGAAGAAAACTGACGGGGACTGACAGATGCTAGTTGATAATGTGAAGTACCTCCTACCCTACTCCCAGCCCTGCTAGCCGCTCTACTCACAGCCCTGCTAGTCGCTCTACTCACAGTCCGGCTGCCCGCCCTGCTTCCTACCCTACTCCCAGCCCTGCTAGTCACTCTACTCACAACCCGGCTGCCCGTCCTGCTTCCTACCCTACTCCCAGCCCTGCTAGTCACTCTACTCACAACCCGGCTGCCCGCCCTGCTTCCTACCCTACTCCCAGCCCTGCTAGTCACTCTACTCCCAGCCCTGCCAGCAGCTCTGCTTACCTTTCCCCTCTCATCAAGCGGCACCGGCGTGTCTCCGCTGAACCTGCCGAGGCTGCTTGCACGCGAGGCCGCTCTACTCACAGCCCGGCTGCCCGCCCTGCTTACCGGCGCAGACCCTCTGTTTCAACAAACATCACGGGTCAAATTTTCGGCTTTCGTCTTGACGGCCTTCAAATATTTTCTCATAACTGGTTTTAAAATTACGAAAGGGGAAAAAATAAGTTCATTGGTAACTTGGTTACAAAACAGAGTAAAATAAGATTTCCTTTTTCGTAGATAGTTACAAACTAACCAGTAAGGAAAGTGGCTGAAGGGAAATTCACGCGTACTTTTACTTAATCATTTTATACAAAGTCCTGCAGTGGGTAAACAAGGGCTGTAACGGAAAAATTCGCACCCTCTCATTGATCCAGCGCGCAGTATTTCTCTCAATCTTCTACTTCTAGGGCGAGCTTTTCTTCTGGTCGCACTAAGCGATACTGTCAATTGGTCCTAAAACAAACAATAGACTTGAGCACAAATATTATTTAAATTGGGTTACGTAAAGTTTGACATCTGTTTCAAAATTACCTTAGGTGGCTTCTTTCCCAGTTTTAACACTTTGAATGCGTGGATTGTGAACGGCGCCGTGGCCGGCATAAAGTTCCAGTTTTTAGTAAAAGCTTCCGCCATAGCATTAGTATTCAGCAGCATCAGGCAGCAAGCTTGGCCACCTTTCACAGACCTCTCACCATCTTTAGTACGTGGGTAAGGGTCAAACAAATAATACATATCCTTTTGCCGCCACACCGCTATTTTATAATTACTAAAGTCCAATATACCGCTGTTGTACTCGTGGCTAAAGAAGTCCTCTAAACCTGTCCTGATATTGAGAATACATTCTTTCGTTGTAAACAGTTGACCTCTCGTTCGGTCTCTATAGATTATTATTTCACAAGTATATGGACCCATTACTATTTCATTCGGTATGTTGTCGAGACCCAATTCGTATGTGATTTTGGGATTCTTGAAGTCTGTGTAGAGTTTGTTTCCCAAGCGTAATATCTTGTCCAAAGTTTTCGTGTACCAAGTATTGGGGGGCGATATTTTCGCATAGGTCAATGCCGCCACGGCAATAGGCAATGCTTGTTGGTATTTGTTCTGCTCAAATATACGATCACCTAAATGAATGTTGGCATTTACTATAGCAAGATTTTTGCTGAGTATTTTATAACTCATCTTCGCCTTTTGGACGTACGTGGGTTCGTGTTCGGATTCCAAATCGTTCTCAGCTGTTTGGGGCACCATTGCCAGTACCTTGATAGGAGCCAAAACGAATTTCTGATCTTCTAAAATACTACGAGCTAGAAGTATGTCAATGACTGAATTCAGATCTAATACGTTGATCAAAGCTGCGAATCCATTCGCATAGTTGGAGTAAGCTTTAGCGTCTCGGCCAGCCGCGTCGAATACGTAATAACAAACTTTGTCTCTCCAGATTACTATTTTCAGCAACCTACGAAATAAATTACGAAGATCGGCTTTAGGTTACAAATCTCAAAATACAAAATCTCAAAATGACAATCAAGAGGCTCTCCACATTGAAACTATTTTCTTTTTCATTAACTAAAGTTTCCTTCTTTTCTTACCTGGTTATCAGGATACAGGCACGCGTATCAGGGCAAATGAAGAAGGCTTTAAGTCCTCTACAAAGGTTATACACGGTGGGGTCCAAAGACATAGTGTATCCGACAATCTCCGGCTCGCAGAGCAGAATTTGCATTTTCTTTCTGTTCAGAACTAACACTCTATGCTTGCCGTACGGGACGACTTCACATATTCCTTGGTAAGCAGAATGGTCGTGGACTTTCTCTAGCAACTGTAGGTACCTGTATCGAAGTGAAAATAAACGATGTAATTTTTATCCCACCAAAAACATAAATGTAAAAATAGAAGCCAAGTTCTTGGTAGTTTGGTGCATGGTTTGCACAAAAAAGTTGTGATATCAAAAAAGCGGGCCAAGTCAAGGGTTTATTAACGTAATTCTAAGCTCTTCAATAAGGTATCATTTCAAATAACTTGGCCGTTGTAGAGAATAATATAAACTGTCACCTACAACACCACTCTACAACGGCCAAGTTGCATGAAATGATACCTTATTGAAGAGCTTAGAATTACTTTAATAAACCCTTGACTTGGCCCGCTTTTTTGATATCACAACTTTTTTGTGCAAACCATGCACCAAACTACCAAGAACTTGGCTTCTATTTTTACATTTATGTTTTTGGTGGGATATCATGACTTTTTGTCGGTAATTTAAATTGATCTAAATATAAATTTACTATTATTCAATATTCTTATAATTATGGGAGTGGGTAACATAATGAATATAAGGTAATATTTGATCAATTACTTTTTCAAGTACGACGGCTTTAATTGCAAATATCTCGAGACATACATATTTAGGAAACTTAGTTTTAAAGAAACTTTAACTTTATTTTACAAGACCTATCTAATGACACCCCACTCGATATAGTAGGTAAAAAAAATTAAAAATACCCCCTTCCCCCCCCTCCTATATATTTTTTTACTTCTTTTGAATTTTTCCACAATTGTTACATTATAATCTATCATCATACCAAATTTGAACTTTGTAGGTCATTACAAGACCTATCTAATGACACCCCACTCGATATAGTAGGTAAAAAATTAAAAATGCCCCCTTTTCCCCCCCTATATATTTTTTTTTACTTTTTTGAATTTTTCCAAAATTGTTTCATTACAATCTATCATCATACCAAATTTGAACTTTGTAGGTCATCTGGAAGTAGGTTAGGTTTTTGATCTATATGTCAGTCAGTCAGTCAGTCAGTCAGTCAGTCAGTCAGTCAATCAATCATAAAAATGCCGATATTCAGACATTAATATCTATTTAACCGATAAAGCTATGTTTATAAAATTTTGTATACTTGTTTACCTAGGGGGTCCTGATATGTAAACCAAATTTGGTGTATTTACGTTGAATAGTTTTTGAGTTATTGAGGGGTCAAAAGTGACTCCAAATGGTTCCTGTAAAATAACACACGGTGCTGCCCGCCAGTTCTCTTCGTTTGGCTTGAACTTGGCTGGACACGCTACCGCGTGTCTAGATGCAGCAGGTTTGCTGGCCAGGGACGACGACGACCGAGACTAATGATATTATGGGCATCTTGAATCCCGGTGCTAAAACAATCCCTACCCCCAAAGCGGTAGTTTTATATATGCTGCAGGTTTGCTGGCCAGGGACGATCGAGACTAATGGTATTATGGGCATCTCGAATCCCGGTGCTAAAACAATCCCCCTAAAGCGGTAGTTTTATGCTGCATGTTTGCTGGCCAGGGACGACCGAGACTAATGGCACAGGAGCCGTATTTTTGAATCGCTCGAATCGTATTTCGCATACGAAAGAGTAACTTTCGCATGCGATTTCCATACAATTTTGCGCGCGAAAGTTGCCCTTTCGCATGCGAATTCGATTCGAGTGGTTCAAAAATACAGCTCCAGATTTCTTATGAGCGCGGCGGCGCCCAGACAGATGGTCTGCTCAATACGATAGCACCTTTTTGATCACGCACACATTGACGTGACGTTTACAATTTCTGGATGGATTTCAACCCGGTTGTCAAAACTATCGCGACGACGACGATGAAGCAATATTGTGTAAATAATGAATAATAACCGATAATATTATTCTTGCAGCGTATTTGGTTGCTTGAATACAACCAAAAACAGCGAATATTCTTTTTTTTATTTCTCAATTATCCTGGAAGGTGAATAAAACTTGGTTTCCTCTTGTTAGTATCAACAAATGGGTAAAATACATGTTACGAACGCGATGTTACGGCCTTACAATCTTAGATAATATAATATATACCTTCCGAGTTAAAAAAAGTAGATATGCTGTCAACCCTCTAAGCCATAATAAGCATGATATGATATGTAGCAACCCTTGTCTTTAGGTAGCTATTTTGACAGACAGCGAGAGGGGCTTTCTGTGCTAATTGGTATTATGGGCATCTTGAATCCTGGTGCTAAAATATTCCCCCTAAAGTGATAGTAGTAGTAAGTTACTTTCGACCAACATCATACCTAAATTACCTAGATTAGAGCATTGGCTCTAATCTGGAAATGTCCAGCCATCGTAAAAATTTGGTCAAAATGGTAGTGGCGCTAGTTCAGAAAAGCATGATTGTTCTTATTTTGTTTTCCTCGCACCATCTCGCACTATGTTTGCCGAACCCCTTTCCATGCTTGGAGGAGCCTAAGTTTAATATTGATGTTTCTCTAGCTGATTTGGTATGGCTGTAGAGGCAAACTTACCACTGATCTCCAGCTGTCATAAGAGCATCGATAAGCCTCGAGTTCCACTGTTTGGGGTGGTAGTGATACGCGAGGCAGTACGCCATTATACTCATTGGTAGCCCTTGACGGCCGCGGGATTTGCCTGCACAGATAAATTAAACAGCTTGGAAAGGTTGCTAAATTGCCGAATTCAGCAATAATCTGGATTTGCGCACTATCAACTAAACAGTCAGAAGATCATTAGATCTCTCTTTCCCTCACTGTGAGTGCGAGAGAAAGATCCGACGGTCGGCCGAATAGCAAGGACAAAATACTGGATTTAAATTAAAAAGGTCCATAATCGTATTATTAAGATTTTTTGTTGTTAAAATTAATTAAATACTTTAGATAAGTTGTAAAAGAGAGATTTATTTGATTTTAATTAATAATACGTTATTTTTTATGGCAAAAATACTTACAAAATAAGACTTTATTGGCTCATTGTATACCTATGGCGCAAAAAATTCAAGACGCAAGCAAAGCTATTCTATTAAAAATACTTACTGAATCTCTCACTGAATAAGTTAAATGTTCCCAACAGAATCCCATAATGCACATCGGGCCGTCTGTCTTTCGTACACGGCAGCACTGTCAGGGAATGAGTTCTGAAGTTTCCCTTCTTGAGGCCCACGGGTATTTCTGGCTGGAACAGGAAATGTGCCGGTCAGTTAATGTGTTGTATACCCTGACCACGAATTACAAAGACCTGCCATAGAGGTACCATAGAGAAGGGCTTATAGGAAGTTCATAGGTCCTTCTCTTTTTCTTTCTCTCTTCAGGTCTTTTTAGTCAGTGGTCATGCTATTTATGTAGGTTGAATGCATTCTTTTTTAAGGGATTCAAGGGGTTTCAGTATATTGTAATTTAGGCGATGGGCTGACAACCTGTCACTACAGCAATATACAGATCTATCTTAAAAACAACCCTCAAAACTTGTCGGACGTGGCGGAACGACCTTAGTTTGGGTCGTTGACGCTCTGCCGATAAAGGATTAACTCACATAATCCGGCCGCTCTATGTCGTCCAGCCCACACCCGGTGGGGTCCCGTGGTATGCTCCCAGACTTCAAGTGCCTGGCGCGCGGCTTGCCGTCAGTGATCCCCTTCCTTCCCCTCCCGGACATCGAAGCACGGCATGGACGATCTCTGGATAAATTAAATCTTATTAATATTATACACACACACACACACACGCACACACAAACACACACACACGCATACACAAACACACACCAACATACACCATTTCTCAATAATAATAATATTAATTATACCTGTTACCTTCAAACACCTTAATTATTTCATTTTTATACTATTTAATTTATTTCTGTAACCTTGTGGATAAGTCCGAACAAAATTAATATAATGTATAATCGTTTTCTGGTCCCTGCGATACAGGCTATGCTTAGTGCAGGGTCCGCTGTCTTCTTTGTCTGCATGCAAATTTCTGGACCTATCTTAGTGTTGAACAAATTCTTGTGAACAAATGTTTTTGTAAAATTTTTAAGGAAAATAAATAAATTTATTTATTAATTATTATTATTATTTATATAGAATTGGACTAGACAATACTGTCTGCATCGACATTAGCAGATTTTTAAAATATCTATAGCAGTTCTGGACATATCTCAAATCTGGACACGCGGCGCGGTAGCGTGTCCAAGCCAAGTTCAATCCAATCGATGATTGTATTTTTTCAACCAATACAGACTACCGACCATACTGCTCAGAAAACAATTTTCTTCATTGAAATTAAGTAGGGCTACTCTTGAGTAAGTTATTCAGAAAGTACGGAATATTGCTCTCTTCTCTCTCTCTTCGATATCAGTAAGGTAAGCAACTAGTATAGAAGAATCAAATGTTTGCCGATTGAAAGAATCAAATAAATAAACAAAAAAAGATATTCAGAAATAAATAAAAACAATAGTCCTCACTTGGGCATGGGCATAATACCACTACCACCTCTGGTGCGAGCAACACGCGCCATCTGCCGCCGTCTCATCGCTGCATACTTCCTGCAAGCGCATCAGCTTTTAACTTTTTACATCTTTTACTAAAAAGGTAACAAATAAAAGGAAAAAGAAATATTTTTAACGTGATAACGTCTTATAAATCGATCTGCACACGCGAAAAAGCATAACGCATTTTCACGTTCCGCCTGAGCCGAGAGCGCGCAACAAGCGAGAGTGCGGAACAAGCGATAGAGAGGCACGATCGGCCTAAGCGTTCGACTTGAGACGCATCAATTCTTTTATGAATGTCATATTCATCAATATTTAGTTGTCACGTAAAATTATTTGTCCGTAAACCGAAACCATTTTTTTATGATTACTTTACTACAACCAAAATTAAATAAGTAGTTTTTGGTCATGGTTTTAGCAATCTACACCTTGGAATATTTACAACCTAACTAATGTCAAACCCACCGGCATTTCTTCTTTCTGCATGTCTTCCTTGTGCACACTCTGCAATATAAATAAATACAACATGTAACAGAAAGGGTATATGCATCGTGAAATGTGTGAATCATATGAAACTGAACAACTTTTCCTAAGAAACATGGGTCGAAATACGGAAAAAAAATTCGACTTCCCATACTAAATGTGCATAGGTACAGCTGATGCATTTTGTATGGAAGATCAAAAATTTGTTGTTCCTTAGGGAAAGTTGTTCAGTTTCATGGGTAGATAAACACATTTCTCGATGCATATATATATACCCTTTCTATTACACGTTGTATATTACACAAATAAGAAACTTCGATGACAGAAGACTGTAGAGATCAAAGTGAACAATAAGTTCACTAGAAAAGATCCCTCCTCCGGGGAGGACTGGTCTGGACTGGTTTAGTTTCTTAGCTATTGAAACAAACTGAAATAAAAAGCTGTTTTGACAATATCTACATGGGCTAGAAGACATTGCCCCCAAAAGAGGGATACCCTGGAGAACTACAAAATTATCAAAGCTTATCTTATCTTATCTAAACTTACCCTCCTTTGGCACAAGGTGGAGGTTTCTTCTTTTTTCCTGGACTGAAACAATTTTCAAGTACATATTAAAAAAAAAATTAGGTACCGTTTGCTTTTCGCAGAACTGCTGTGCTGAACCTAAAATACTTAGTATGATCATGTATGATTCAAATCACTGATTGATCTACATGGAGCATCGTACAATCAGAAAAAAAATAGGTAGGTATATTCTTACAGGATACGTATAAAATAACAAATAAAAAAATTATTACCTAATGATTTTGCCTCTTCCGCCCATTGGTTCTGGCGAATATTCTTCATCTTCATTGATCACAATACCGCTGTGCGTTTTGAAAATACTAAAAAGAAATAATTTAAATACTGTAGTCAAGTTATCAACTAATATTATATGAGGTCAGGTAGGTTGAGTATTATTTACATTAGTATTATGTTCTGCCATAGTACAAGCTTGGGAGATGTCTAAGTCCAGCAGTGCAGTGATACAGACAGACAGGCTGATGTTAAAGATAGTGGCTGTTGTTCCATTTATGCATAACAAATAAATTTTATACAGGGTGTAAGGAACAGTGTATTGAATCTGTAAGGGACTGATCCGTCAACGAAACTGAACAACTTTCACAAAAAAATCTTCTATGAAATGAAAAAAGTTGTATTTTAACGGTATTAAATATATTAGTTGACTGAGCAACCCCTCCCTTACCTTATACCGTATAATGATTCAAATATCCTATCCATCCACCTCTTGCAGTCTAAATGCCGCCTATCTTAATAGATAAGTAAGTAAGTAAGTAGTAAGTAAGTATTACTATACTTACTTGAATCCAGATTTAGCAGGAAGCGGTGGCTTGACCTCGCCCGGTTTGACAGGGGCTAGCCTGGCGCTAACGTTGATACCGCTTGTCTTGGGGACTCGGTACCTGAATACATTCAGAACAGAATACTAGTTGAATCATGGAGTAATATAATATACTACGTACAAATTTAATGTATGATTTATACGCCGTTCTTTTCGTAAACTTAAGCAGCACGAGAGGAATTTTATCATTCGACGCACTATCTATACGCTCTTTTTTCGGAAAGTCCTTATGTTATGATTTTTTGGAATTAAAAAGTTTAATTCGAAATTCTGAAGTAACATAGACTTTGTGCGGCGGGAAAGAAATCTTATTCAGTCACGGCCGTCACGGGTAATAAAACTACAGTCCTAAAAGAAAGCTACTTAGTATTCTATAAAAAAAAACTAGCATTCTATTTTGGGAAAATGTATAAAACAATCAGCTTACACGAATGATAGAAACATCGGAGTCGGCGTGTTTGACGATCTTGGGTCCCTCCGGTATGGTAATGCGGCATCTATGCCACTGCCGCAGCATCTCGTCTTCTTTTACCAACCTCCTCGCCTTTATGGTTTCCTCCTCATCTGACAACGCATCTTCTGTGTATCGTCTGTGAAGATAATGATCTTACATACATACCTACATACTATCACGCCTGTGTCCCTAATGGGGTTGGCAGAGCGTCAACGACCCAAACAAAGGTCGTTCCGCCACGTCTGTCAAGTATGGAGGGTTGTTTAAGATAGATCTGTATATTGCAGTAGTGACGGGTTGTCAGCCCATCGCCTAAATTACAATTATGTATGTTACGCACAATCCCCGAAATCGCTCATTGGCCGGAAAAAAGGCACGCTTCGCGGATCGGCAAATGCAAACCGCGCAATCCCCGAAATATTCTTTCATTTCGGCCATTGAGCGTTTTACAGCAATCATTTCGCGGACTGGTAAACTCGAAAATTACAATTGCCGAATTCGGGGTTTGGCAAGCATTTAAAACGACCAATCCGCGGAGTGGTATTGACGAAATGGCAGACCGCGAAGTGAGCAGTTTTTGATTCAACCACACCGCGAAATGGCATGACAGTAATGCCGGCCCGAAATGAACAACCACAACGCGACGTACGTTGAGATATGGCTGCATTCCACCAGATTTTTCCCAGTTTGACTAGGACAATGTAGGCTGAATCACTTGATTGATGGGAAGAAATCTTATCAGAGGCCTATTAGCTGTGCATTTAGGCGGTTTAAAAACTCTGACACCAGGGTTCATCGGTTAAATGTGCACTTAATGTGTATTGCTTGTTATTCACTTTATGAGCATATTATGTGCACTGATATGCAATGCACATTAAGTCTTAAGTAAGTCCTTTTATTTACTTTGATTTTGTAGTTAGTTTTTGAACACCTTGACGCTCTTACCTCTTACTATACTCGAAGAATAAGTGTTATAGAGTATCAATTATGTATAATAAGTACATATTTTTCTTCTAGGGAGTAAAACAGCTAAGCAAAAGCCTCCTAAGTTCAAATTTAAGAAGTACAAACCTCTGCCCATCAAACAGAAAAGGATTCCTATGAATCCCCCAATGTATATGAGGTAAATATGAGGACATACCTATGTGTATTGCTAAGTGACCCACGTTATTATTTCTGTTGTCTTAGCATTGCGCTCTCGATCCAATAGTCAAAAGATGGATTATGATTACCATAGGGGTGCTGTGATTTGAAGGTCATGTTAAGCTGTCTGTCGCGGTAAATAGGATGAGAAAGTGTGGGATAAATCCAGGGACAGCTAAAATGCCTGTAAAATAAAAATAAGTCTCGCATTACACGACCTGCCTGTAAAAAGCATCCAGTTCGCTGCACTCCTTGTGTTCAATTTAATTTTCAGATTGAGGTTCCTTCAACACTGCGATCCTGAGCCATATCAACGACAATATGAGAAGCCACCCAGAATGTAAGTTTCCTTAACAATTTCAAACAATTTCGAAATAATGATAACAAACATTCCAATAATCAGATTAATCTGAAGTTGTTCCCAACAATTTGTTCCTTGCAGCTGCATACTGTATATATATAACCTACCTATACTCGGACCACGAACTAAAAAGACTTACTTAAGACTTAATGTGCATTGCATATCAGTGCACATAATATGCTCATAAAGTGAATAACAAGCAATACACATTAAGTGCACATTTAACCGATGAACCCTGGTGTCAGAGTTTTTAAACCGCCTAAATGCACAGCTAATAGGCCTCTGATAAGATTTCTTCCCATCAATCAAGTGATTCAGCCTACATTGTCCTAGTCAAACTGGGAAAAATCTGGTGGAATGCAGCCATATCTCAACGTACGTCGCGTTGTGGTTGTTCATTTCGGGCCGGCATTACTGTCATGCCATTTCGCGGTGTGGTTGAATCAAAAACTGCTCACTTCGCGGTCTGCCATTTCGTCAATACCACTCCGCGGATTGGTCGTTTTAAATGCTTGCCAAACCCCGAATTCGGCAATTGTAATTTTCGAGTTTACCAGTCCGCGAAATGATTGCTGTAAAACGCTCAATGGCCGAAATGAAAGAATATTTCGGGGATTGCGCGGTTTGCATTTGCCGATCCGCGAAGCGTGCCTTTTTTTCCGGCCAATGAGCGATTTCGGGGATTGTGCGTAACATACATAATTGTAATTTAGGCGATGGGCTGACAACCCGTCACTACTGCAATATACAGATCTATCTTAAACAACCCTCCATACTTGACAGACGTGGCGGAACGACCTTTGTTTGGGTCGTTGACGCTCTGCCAACCCCATTAGGGACACAGGCGTGATAGTATGTAGGTATGTATGTAAGATCATTATCTTCACAGACGATACACAGAAGATGCGTTGTCAGATGAGGAGGAAACCATAAAGGCGAGGAGGTTGGTAAAAGAAGACGAGATGCTGCGGCAGTGGCATAGATGCCGCATTACCATACCGGAGGGACCCAAGATCGTCAAACACGCCGACTCCGATGTTTCTATCATTCGTGTAAGCTGATTGTTTTATACATTTTCCCAAAATAGAATGCTAGTTTTTTTTTATAGAATACTAAGTAGCTTTCTTTTAGGACTGTAGTTTTATTACCCGTGACGGCCGTGACTGAATAAGATTTCTTTCCCGCCGCACAAAGTCTATGTTACTTCAGAATTTCGAATTAAACTTTTTAATTCCAAAAAATCATAACATAAGGACTTTCCGAAAAAAGAGCGTATAGATAGTGCGTCGAATGATAAAATTCCTCTCGTGCTGCTTAAGTTTACGAAAAGAACGGCGTATAAAATCATACATTAAATTTGTACGTAGTATATTATATTACTCCATGATTCAACTAGTATTCTGTTCTGAATGTATTCAGGTACCGAGTCCCAAGACAAGCGGTATCAACGTTAGCGCCAGGCTAGCCCCTGTCAAACCGGGCGAGGTCAAGCCACCGCTTCCTGCTAAATCTGGATTCAAGTAAGTATAGTAATACTTACTTACTACTTACTTACTTACTTATCTATTAAGATAGGCGGCATTTAGACTGCAAGAGGTGGATGGATAGGATATTTGAATCATTATACGGTATAAGGTAAGGGAGGGGTTGCTCAGTCAACTAATATATTTAATACCGTTAAAATACAACTTTTTTCATTTCATAGAAGATTTTTTTGTGAAAGTTGTTCAGTTTCGTTGACGGATCAGTCCCTTACAGATTCAATACACTGTTCCTTACACCCTGTATAAAATTTATTTGTTATGCATAAATGGAACAACAGCCACTATCTTTAACATCAGCCTGTCTGTCTGTATCACTGCACTGCTGGACTTAGACATCTCCCAAGCTTGTACTATGGCAGAACATAATACTAATGTAAATAATACTCAACCTACCTGACCTCATATAATATTAGTTGATAACTTGACTACAGTATTTAAATTATTTCTTTTTAGTATTTTCAAAACGCACAGCGGTATTGTGATCAATGAAGATGAAGAATATTCGCCAGAACCAATGGGCGGAAGAGGCAAAATCATTAGGTAATAATTTTTTTATTTGTTATTTTATACGTATCCTGTAAGAATATACCTACCTATTTTTTTTCTGATTGTACGATGCTCCATGTAGATCAATCAGTGATTTGAATCATACATGATCATACTAAGTATTTTAGGTTCAGCACAGCAGTTCTGCGAAAAGCAAACGGTACCTAATTTTTTTTTTAATATGTACTTGAAAATTGTTTCAGTCCAGGAAAAAAGAAGAAACCTCCACCTTGTGCCAAAGGAGGGTAAGTTTAGATAAGATAAGATAAGCTTTGATAATTTTGTAGTTCTCCAGGGTATCCCTCTTTTGGGGGCAATGTCTTCTAGCCCATGTAGATATTGTCAAAACAGCTTTTTATTTCAGTTTGTTTCAATAGCTAAGAAACTAAACCAGTCCAGACCAGTCCTCCCCGGAGGAGGGATCTTTTCTAGTGAACTTATTGTTCACTTTGATCTCTACAGTCTTCTGTCATCGAAGTTTCTTATTTGTGTAATATACAACGTGTAATAGAAAGGGTATATATATATGCATCGAGAAATGTGTTTATCTACCCATGAAACTGAACAACTTTCCCTAAGGAACAACAAATTTTTGATCTTCCATACAAAATGCATCAGCTGTACCTATGCACATTTAGTATGGGAAGTCGAATTTTTTTTCCGTATTTCGACCCATGTTTCTTAGGAAAAGTTGTTCAGTTTCATATGATTCACACATTTCACGATGCATATACCCTTTCTGTTACATGTTGTATTTATTTATATTGCAGAGTGTGCACAAGGAAGACATGCAGAAAGAAGAAATGCCGGTGGGTTTGACATTAGTTAGGTTGTAAATATTCCAAGGTGTAGATTGCTAAAACCATGACCAAAAACTACTTATTTAATTTTGGTTGTAGTAAAGTAATCATAAAAAAATGGTTTCGGTTTACGGACAAATAATTTTACGTGACAACTAAATATTGATGAATATGACATTCATAAAAGAATTGATGCGTCTCAAGTCGAACGCTTAGGCCGATCGTGCCTCTCTATCGCTTGTTCCGCACTCTCGCTTGTTGCGCGCTCTCGGCTCAGGCGGAACGTGAAAATGCGTTATGCTTTTTCGCGTGTGCAGATCGATTTATAAGACGTTATCACGTTAAAAATATTTCTTTTTTCCTTTTATTTGTTACCTTTTTAGTAAAAGATGTAAAAAGTTAAAAGCTGATGCGCTTGCAGGAAGTATGCAGCGATGAGACGGCGGCAGATGGCGCGTGTTGCTCGCACCAGAGGTGGTAGTGGTATTATGCCCATGCCCAAGTGAGGACTATTGTTTTTATTTATTTTTCTGAATATCTTTTTTTGTTTATTTATTTGATTCTTTCAATCGGCAAACATTTGATTCTTCTATACTAGTTGCTCCTCTATCCTCT
>JARACY010003841.1:0-30393 GCA_029255725.1 Scrobipalpa atriplicella | reverse complement strand
GGCCAGAACGCCATATAGATTGGAATTCACTTTTTTTACTTAGGCATTCCAAAGTATACAACAGGAGTACGCCAATTCTCGTGTACAGTTCATAGTGACATAAGTTAATTGCTTCTTTCATAATATACATTGCCAGTACGCTTAGAGACAGTGTTGGGCATTAATCGTTAATCACTATTTTATAATGGCATTACATGTAGTCCCAAAATTAATTGCATTACTTGTAATGAGTAGTCTAATTACTCAATTACTTTTCAGTCGATGTGTCTCTGCTAAAAGTTCGCGGGTTTGATAGATTTGGCGGGTTTTGCATATTTGGCGGGTTCGGCAAATTTGGCCAAGGTGTGGGCAAGGTGGGGTCAAGGTGGGGACAAGGTGTAGTGCGAGTTCATCTCAAGTGCGAGTTTGGCATAAGTGCAAGTTTTAGTGCGAATTTGGCACGAGTGCGGGTTTAAGTGCGAGTTTGGTACTTGTGCGAGATTGGCACTAGTGCGAGTTTGGCACTAGTGCGAGTTTGGCACTAGTGCGAGTTTGGCACTAGTGCGAGTTTGGCACTTGTGCGAGTTTGGCCCTAGTGCGAGTTTGGCAGTAGTGCGAGTTTGGAACTAGTGCGAGTTTGGAACTAGTGCGAGTTTGGCATTAGTGCGAGTTTGGCACTAGTTCGAGTTTGGCACCAGTGCGAGTTTGGAACCAGTGCGAGTTTGGCACTAGTGCGAGTTTGGCACTAATGCGAGTTTGACAATCGTGCGAGTTTGGTACTAGTGCGAGTTTGGCACTAGTAGTGCGAGTTTGGCACTAGTGCGAGTTTAGCACTAGTGCGTGTTTGGCACTAGTGCGACTTTGGCACTAGTGCGAGTTTGGCACTAGTGCGAGTTTGGCACGAGTGTGAGTTATACTGCGATTTTAGCACGTATGCGAGTTTTAGTGCGAGTTTTGCATGAGTGCGAGTTTAAGTGCGAGTTTGGCACGAGTGCGAGTTTGCCATGCCATGGTGGGCTAAAAGAATTTTAAAATCATAGAATGTACCAGCTGCAGCTTCGCTATAGTTTTATTTCCCAGAAGTAAGATTCATAGTTCCAAGAAACATTATCATAGCTCCAAGAAATATTATTATAGTTCCAAGAAATATGACCATAGTTCCAATAAATATGATCATAAGTAGTTCCAATAAATTTGAGTCCAATTTTTTTGTCTGCCTTGGAAGAGAAGCAGCTGGTACATTCTATGTTTTTAAATGATTCTAGTCCATAATTTTTTGTCTGCCCGCAAAACATAATGTTTCATATTGTCCCATACAGCCAGCAGTTTTATATGACCGTCCCTTACACCCAGTATTACTGTCCCTTACATGCGGCATTGATGTCCCTTACACCCAGTCTTACCGTCCTATATAAAGGTGTCCAATAAAAACCCTATAAGCCCAAAAGGTTTTGTGGCGTTGTATATTTCGGTGCTAGGTCGCGCGCGTTTGAATTACAAACTATACACGAACAGTGCGCTAAAATCTGTGTATACTTCGTAATCGCAAATATAAAAACCCCGTTACAAAATATACGCGAGCAGTTCCCTATGGCGGCGTTCTGGCCTTGTACAGAACGTAAATACGCTACGATGCCACAGACAGACTGACACACACTCACACACAGACACACACTTCACACTTATAAGGTGCGCGTTCACTACGTCAGAATCAGAGCGTACGGCGCGGACGCAGTACCTGTCGCGCAAAAGCGCGATTATCACCATAAACAAATCATCGATATTGAACTGGTAAGTCAACTTCATTTACTGTCAATCTATTTTTTGCACTGTGGTAACACTGCTTTGCTAAGTTTTGACTAAAATGTTCATGTTGGCTATGGTAGAAAAACGGCGGGCAGAATGACAGCTGAAGGTAGTGTAATCTGTGGTGTAATATCTTGTAAGAACTACCAGTGGACGAGCAGGTAGAAACATCTCTGGATTTCCCGGTGAGTCCTTGATATTATTATGTCGACCTTTTTATGCTGTGTTGGTAAAAGGATGAGGAGACCGTTTGTAAATGATATAGGTTTCTATGTGCCAGGTTACGTCTTTGAGGTTATGTTGTAAACTGGTAGACGTAGAACTGGTTGGGAACAAGCTTCGGCTTGCCCAGAATATGAGTGCGATGTAAAAGCGCACTGGCAGCGGTCGACTATATGTTGGAGAAACCGAGGCGGGTTGTTGGGGAAGGAGGCGAACCCCGTGGGGCCCCAGGCCCCACGTCCGGCTGGTGACCAATAGCCTAGATATGCAAACAGGCGAGATAATACTGAAGAATGAGATTATCCTGGTAATGAAGTCACCAGGGCACTTGAAGTGACAAGTGTTCAGACCGGAGCAAGTTGACCGCACAAGCCAAGAAAGTAAGTGGCAAAGCCACGCTTGTAAAAGTATAAGTAAGTGACACAGTCACACCAGAAATGTTAGTGGCACAGCCACGCTTGTATATGTAAGTAGCAAAGCTACACTTAATGTGAAGTATGCGACAAAGTCGCCCTGATATAAATACCTACTATATGATTGTTGATAAATAGCGAAGCAGAAAATTAGAGTATAGTTGTATAGGTTGACTCATCCCTTTACCATCATACAACTATTTATATATATGATATGAATATTCTCTTTGTGGTCCTTCCACCCTAACTATGTATATGTGTGTGTGATAGAATTGGGCCACAGTACCATAGAAATCAATACAGCAACAAATCCGTCCGCTCCGATTCCGACGTAGTGAACGCGCACCTTTAACACTCCTTTTTTGAGTCGGGGTTTAATAATCATCATAACTTTAGACTATCTTTATTTGAATTCAGCACACAGAGAATATTCTCGAGAATTTTGGGAAACTTACGGAGAATATTCTCGGAAACATAGGAAATATACGAAACGATAAGTGTTTCTGACATGTAAAACATCTAAAACAGTTCATATATTTGAAATTTAGCTATTAGCATATAAAAAGAAAATTAAATCAAGACTTAACACCAATGTTCTCCTAAATTCTCGTTCCATCGGAAACTTTCGAGTGCGTTTCAGAGAATATTCTCGCGCCGGAGAATATTTCGAGAACGGCACAACGCTAGTTCTAGCACGTTCTAGCTAGCTAGTGTCCTATTTACATTAAACCGACGACGTACAACTTCGAAGGTTAATTGGCGATGGTTGATTAAACACGTAGAGTAACAAGAAGGAAGGTTGCTGCAATTATTTTCGAGTATTTTTCGACGCACAGTAATATTTGATTTGCTAAGAAAACAAGAGATCAATATTTTGGGGGAGGATACTTACTGAGGTTATTAATTTTGTTTATACTAGATGTATCTAAGTAGGTACTTACATCACTTTGATAAGTAGAGTAATTTTAGTCTTTAAAAAATCATTTCAACTATAATACTTATTGCAAGCTTCTGCGCCAAAAGATACCTACTTGGCACAAAAATATAATTTAACTTAAAACATTTTTGACATGTACGCCTACGAGGATCCGCCCATTATATCTACTGGAAGGAAACGCAATATTATGTTATGATGGTACCTAGATATGGTCCATAAATACAAATTTACCCGTTTTTGTGGCGGCAACCAACAAGATTAGGGAAAACGGCCGGAGTAAATATAAATTTATCATAAAATAATAGCCATAATATTGAACTATAATGAGGTAAACAAGGCGATAATGGCACGTAGCGGTCGATAAAAGGTCGTGTAACATCGGTCGTAGCGTGCAATGGCCTGTAAAAGATTTACGACGAATAAACTGCACAGATTGACAATTATGTCGTCCCTTCAACTCTATTGAATTAGCCTCGTCAATGCAGTTATTTATATACGTGGAATTCGATCGGAGCATTGTATCGATTTCATTTGCATGAGAGGTCATGTATTTATTAACTTTTATAAAGTACCCAAGTATGTCAAAGAAATTGTACTCAACCTCAATTAATTATCTTTACTAGTAATCTTACCTGTCTTTAAAAGTCGTGTTTGGAAGTAGGTGCATAACAATTTGTCTTTTTGTTTTATCGCCTTTGTTCTCAATACATGAAAAGTTACAAGGTTACACCTTCCACCAACAAACCTAAGCCGTCCGGAAATTGGTAAAAAGGAAATTTATGCACTATTTTGTAGTAATTTCAAAACCCTGAAGATTATGTAGCCCCAGGAGCAGTCAATTCAAGCAATTTCAAATAAACAATGCGTGTGGAAATTTTGAAATACGGCCAATAATATGGGAACAAACACCCTCTAATTAATTTGACGCTCGCGTGTATTCCCTATTCTAATTATTAACCAAACATCATCATGAATATAGGTACCTGCTACCTACTGTTTCAATATTACGTGCCTTAATTTTTAATTAATTAACCACCAATACGCATTAAACATCCATGCTAATTGAATCGCTGATTAAATTTCCATTAGGTGGTTTTGTACACGCGTAAGCCTGAGAGATCAAGTTGACACATCCTTTGTTCGTATCAGCCTGTATCGGCTTCGGTAGGAAGCAGTAGTCATTTTAAACAGCGATAAACATTTAAGAGAGCTGAGAGTCGAGCGATGTAGTGGCTGTGGAGAGGCGGAGGCTGCAGTCCCGATCAATACCTCGCCGCCGCCGCTCTGCGCGTCGCGGGCCGCGTGCCGAGTGCCGACGAAAGGGAACGCTGCGACCTCCTGCGTGCCCTTCACCGGAGAGTCGTCGACCCCTGCTACCCCGCACCCCTCCATCTCATATCATCAGCCCTTCGTACTTCCCCAACTCGAGTCTCCCTGACCTGATTAACACTCCATTGTCACCGACTCAACGGCTATTCGGAACCCTCATCCGACGATTTCAATCGTCCTATCTAAACCGGCGTGAATCATTGGCTCTTCGTGATTCACTTGAAGAAATAACATTTCGAAGGAAGTGCTTTTAAAACTTATGATTCATTAGCTAGGTTTTTACAAAGATAGGGTTCATGACGTCATGTTCCGAAGCCCGAATGTAGTCAAGTCCGGTTCCCAGCTATTCTGTAGCCCAACTCCAACTCTCAATCTCTACATAACCAGTCCGTCCGGGCGCGGCTCTGTCTCGGGAACGTGGCAAGTAAAAAACCGGATCGATTCCGGCTTGTTAATATTCTGACAGCAAATCTGCCGTTTAGACCCCGCGTTTATAATCACTCGTATTGAAAGCTACGCGGTAGATGGTCTTATTGAATCCTCGCAGTTGCTCTCATAAATAAAATTAATTAAAGCTCAAGGGAGCAATTTGTAAGAAATTGGATCAAGAGTTTTTAATGGTTCCGGGAAATCCCAACTGCCGTTTATAAGACGAGATTTTTCTCTAGACTAGGTACTCATTGGGACCACTGGACTTAACAACTTTACCAACGATTGTTCTTATAAGGAAACTTTAACTAGGCACGTCTGTAGTTACTTAAAGGAAAACTCCAAAAATAGCAGCACCCTTTGCGGGGAGTCTAGCAGATGAACTTGAATCGAGCAGACCTCCGCTGTGCAGCTATTAATAGTCATCCAGTCGCGTTCATGATCGCCGGAGAGCTCAGACAAAATCATTCTATGCTTGCTACGTTACCAATTAGCCACCTTACATAATGTTCCATCTTTCTCAAAATATTTACGGTGGAAGGACGTTAAAATCGTACCTTTAATCTTTCTGTTCATTGGTTGGGTAGAGTGTCAGAAGTCAGAACACCAACAGCATCCCGCGACTATTTTAGGCAGCGCGCAAGGCATTTCAAGCGTGCGCCAGTGTTGCCAAGTCTTTTCGACGTAAAGTCGCAGAAAAATGAATTCTAGGTAGCCTAAAATCGCCCAATTTTTTTTAAAGGTGAAGTAGCCTAAAATCGCCCAAAAAATTTGAAAAATAGCCTAAATGGCTACTTTTTTGCCTCATGAAACCGAAAAGGACAGGATGGCTTAAATATATGCTTGTTTTTATAAGTACATATACTTTTTAAGGACACTTATGACTAAACTTTCGGACAAAATAAAAATGCTTAAGTTTAACATTATGGTTTTAGTATTTTTCATATAGCATGAGTCCTCTGACAGCAGGAAGGAAATATAATAGATCACAGTGGTGCGAAAGAGATGCTCTATCTAATCTGTGGTATAGTTGTGCGTTTCGTTTCACTAAGAAAATTTCCAACTTTTCTGTCATAAGTTCTTTTAATCTTGAAGTAGCCTAGTGTCGCCTAATATTTTTTCGAGATAGCCTAAATGGCGACCAGTCGCCATTCCCAATTTTTGGTCGCCGCGGCACCTTTCAAGATAGCCTAAATGGCGACAAGTCGCCGCACTTGGCACCACTGGCGTGCGCTGGAAAATACCGAAAATATCTACTTGCCGTCTATTCTCAGCTGCCCTACTAAACAACACGCTCTTACTTCATCGACCGAAAATTATTCCACGTCTCTCATTTCAATCTGTAGACTGATTAAACATCTTCATGGATCGCTAGTTTCAAAGAAATCTTGAGAAGTTATTGTGATTTTATGACTAAGTAGTTCTAGACCACAGATCTTAGGCACCGGTTGGGTTTATTGAATTCTTGAGAAGCATTCACGGTCTCATGAGCTTAAAATTAATTCATGTCTCTATCCAGAGCAGCATTAAAAAAGTTCAGCTAATTAGGATTGGCCGAGCGCGAATGCAGACCGCAACATAAAGTTAGCGTTTCTCGACTAGCATGGCACCGCGCCAGTGTAACGGTACCTTAACACTGTTAATTTGTTCGTAAATGTACACATTCAAGTTTTAAAATGCTGCTCTTGAGAGCGTAGACTCTACATGAGTGACCTTATTATGCATTTATTTATTAAATGTTCAAGTGCATCAATGTCAACTGTTTAAACATTATGTCGTTGATATTGATAGAGCTATTTTAAAACCGACGCGTAAACGCGTAATCAGTAAATAAGATTGACCTTAGATGTCAGTAGACACTAGACAGCTACTTTGCTCGTCTTTTAACTAAAGATTGATCGTTTCTTTATAACCGTCGTCAAGCGGTAAACCATCATTATCAAAATTCTTTATACTCTCACCGTTCGGTGAAGTAGGTACCTATTCAATATAATTCTCCTAGTTCCTCGTCTAGATGAGTACTTAGCAAATAATTTGCCAACAATTATTGTCGAACAGAAAGCTCGGCTCGGCATCTCTTTCTGAGTTTAAATATTGATTTAAACCTTCTTGTCAACTAGCTCTCCAAAGTGTTAATTATCAATTTACATTTACCTTACCCAGTTTCCGATCGTAATAAATTGCGATTTTATCCATTTTGAACAGAGCGTGTAGAAGCATCGTTGGGAGATCTGTCCTGTGCCTCTGTGCTCTATGCGGAAGAGGGATGAGGCGAATCGCTCGGAGCCAGCCGAGCCCGTATCGACCGCAGCAGGCACGCATACCGAGCACCGACGGACTACACCCTCGTACACTTGACATTCGCGTTCCTTTGCCCCCAGCTAGAGGTCCTCGACCCCAGCGAACACGCCGCACTAAAAATTCACTAAGCCATTTTTATACATTAGGATACAACATTACGCCTACCTTATCTTGTTTCTTAGAAAATAATGATCATCATATATGTTACCTACTCTGTTCTATGAGTTTTATTGATTTTATGATATCTTTTTGAAGTGAATATTTAACTTAAGGTATACTTTATTATAGCACTAGTTACTTTCCGTATACTGTTGTTTACTGTGATATAAACAGGAAAATGCCTAATCATCTCCGCCGAGCGGCAGCGGAAACCCTTTATCTGTCCGTGTTGACCAAACAACTACACGATCCTATACAAAGTGATAAAGCTGTTTTTATTTTCAACAGGCGAGGAGCATCCCGGCCAGAAACAGCGGAAAGGATTCTTCAGAAGCCTCTGGAAAAAGTCTCGCCACTATTCCTTAGAACACCCGTGAAGGAAATGATCGCTATGTTCGAAAAATCTGATAATACTGACTGTCATAGTCAGAATAATGCCAAGAGAAGTGCTACAATAAAAGCTCCAACTTTCACTTTGCAAAAGGACGTAAAACTTATACATAGGCCTGTAGTTTACATGAGTACCAATTCATGAATTTTTGCACAAGTTTATATGCGCAAACGTTACCTACTTTCATAATATAATGATCATTCCATTTGTGGGAGAAGTACGGAGTGATGATAATAGCTTCACTCTAACTAACGTGTTTGCACTTCTAAAAAATGCATAATTTCAACACGTTAGTTAATTTCAGTGTGTTGGCTTGTAAAAGTCGCGTTATCTTTTTGTTAAATCAAATGTATAGCGATATTCTCTAATCAAACAATACATTATATCAACGCATAATTTATTTATAAGGTAATTATCAAATCACACAACTAAAACCTTTCCTTTCGTATAAATAGATTGTAGAAATGTAGATAATGAATGACGTAGCAAGTATGGGCATCAGGATTTTGTTATAATCTACTTGTTTTGAAACATTACTGTTATTGCAAACTTAGTATTTTTCCAGTGTTATAAAAATAATAAAGTTCGTATTTAAAGGGTTATTAATTACCGCAATAGGTAGTACCTGCAGTTTTGCATGTTGATGAAAAAGAAAATTCAGTAAGTACATATTCAGCATTATTAATTACTTTATGATGTAGGATTTAGAAAAGTGGATGCGAACCTCGTGTGTTGTAATTTTAAAGAACCAAGATCACTTGATAGGCTATTGCTACAAGTTTAACATTTTATACCAATCCTTGTATTCGAGTGTACTTAACTCTTATTAATGTAGATTTTGTCAAAAGAAAAATAAATTATGTTCATTAGCAATCTATTGTTTTATTCTTTATGTCCTGTGTGGAGTGATGTGTGTGTGTAAAGGTGAGATTTTATGGAACTTTGGAAAGAAACCCGATAATATAATACAAATCATTTTATTATTAGATAGACACAGTTCCCATCGCTTATCAGAAACAATGTACAAAGCTATAGTAGTAATATCAAATATAAACAATATGCACCCTTCGTTTACTGCAAGCCTTGAATGAGGATACAGGGTAATTGAGCGCTTCTAGTTTCTGCAGCTAAGAGATACAATACAACAGAATGCAATATGTTTATTTACTACAAAAGATTATAAATGCGACATAATTAAAAGAAGCATAGCAGAAAATAGGCGCAGGGGCTGTTATAAGCGCGTCGGCCGCGCCGTCGGGGCCGTCGGGGCCGTCGGGCGTCGGCGGATATTACTCTCACGATGGTTCCAGTGGGACTAGAGACTTTAAATTAAAATCGTAATACTTGGGTTACAGTGTCTTTCATTTTGTAACAAGCCCTTACACGAATGCTTATTTGTAATAATTATATATATATGTTGTATAATGTTACAGTAATTTCATTACGTGATTATTATAATTTCTCATCAAGCACCTGCGCGCGCGCTCAGATAGACGTAACGATAGATGTAACGGTGTTCACGTAGTTGGAGAGTAGATTTTGATAACAGTACATGATTTGATTCGATAGATGGAGAGTAGATAGGATTAGTAACAGGATGCTTGAAGAGAAATATAAAAAAAATCTCTATACATCATGCTTTGAGACCTGTTTGCAAAGCCGAATAATGCTTCACTATACTGGTCGATAAAAGCAATTTTAAAATACAAATTTAAACCATTCTACAGCGACAATTACTCCGTGGAAGCGGTGAGCGTATAAAAAAGGATCCAGAATCCGCAAAGTAATTGCACCTGCACACAGTTGCTAAACGCATCAGACACTGATGGCGCCATAATTTATCAAATATCAAAACAAATGAACGGTCCTTATCACTTTATAGAATATACAAAATGCAGTTTACTTATTTCCCTGTGGAAAAAATATTATCTTAGTATCTTAGATCACGGCGCGCTTCGATCTGAAAACAAGAAAACCTTATCTGAGACGTTGATCACGACAACCGCGCACTTGATTGGAACGGTAATGCTGTTATATTAAATGAATTCAACAACAGTATTAAGAGTAATTTATTGTATAATGGAGCTAATCAAAAAGATAGAAGATTCTTGACTTGTTTGAAAACAAAAGTGTAAAGTAAATCTTACCTTTAATAACCACAGGTAATTAAATAGTCTCCTAACTTCTCCACTACGGATGCGGCTTGCTGGGGTTGGATGGGCTCTTCGTACAGTGAAATAACGACGGCTGCAACAAAATTACTTCCTATAGTACTTCCGTCTAACTATTGCGTAGTGAGGGCCAATTACGTCGACTCTTAATTAGATGATTCATAACAGCCAAGGTAAAAATGTAAGAACTATGCAAAATTCTCTTAATTTGAATAAAAATTGGTGTTAAGAGTTCTTATCTGATTCTTACGTGAGGTTTCCATTACCATCACTGTTGCATAACTTAACTTGTACAACATTGTAGCGTGAAGCTAAACTTTGGAAACAAAACTAGAAACCCTCGTGCGCTGGAAATATTTCAAGCCATCTGGGATTTAAATGGACTTGCGAGAAAGTTTGAAAGTTGATAGTGCTTTCTTGGCTCAAGATTTTAAGTCGCCAGATAGTAGTTAACGGGACTTTGAAGAACATTTCTAGCTTAGTAGTATTAGCGGATTTCTCACCTTGTTGTGTCTTCATGCAGTGCACGCCGACCTTGCCGAGTTTTGCGCGTATGATGCGGTCTGTGCCACTGAGGTAGATGTAGCGCGTGCCCGCTATCGTCACGCCTCCGCTCGTTAGCAGTGATTCATTCTCAAAACCCGCCACTATTTTCGCCACTTCATCTTTTGATATCTGTGGACAATACCGCACTCTATAGCTACACTTCTATACCGTATTCTGTGCAAATACGACCGAAACAATAGAGTGTCATCACCATAAGGTTATTATTCTATTATAATCAAAAATGGCGTTGGCGTTACGTGGTGGCAGTGCGGGTAACGAAAATATTTCATTTCACTGGAATGTAGTCAAAAGCAAATGAGAATAATACCATGAATGAGATTTGTCTGGCTACTCATAATAGGCAAGGCATTGAGATTACAACTGTACCTAATAGATAGTTAAACATTGACAAAAAGGATATAAAAAATCAAGTAGGTAATAAAAACGAAAAGTCCCCAGTACAGCAAAATCCCGAAGCTTCGTTTCGTATTCATCCAATCCAAGACAACTTACTCTGTATTCATCTAATCCAAGATAACTTACTCTGGGTGAATTAGTGAATAAAAATGGACAAAAAGAAAAGAATACCTTCTATTAGGCAATACAATGGGATCAATCCTAGATGGTACCAGAGTAAGAGCTAAAGTTAGATTTAATTCTTGTTGAATAACAGGATACTCATTCTTTGGTGACAAAGTGTTTTATAAAAAAAAGGACACATTTGAGTGTTTCTTGATAAGTTTAGTACATGTTTTTTTTTTTATGGTGAGGCTCACATTGCTATTTTTATTTTATAAATATGAGAAGTAAGAAATTAAGAATCAAACCCTGCCCGCGGCAATTTTTTAATTTCTTACTTCTCATATTTAGTACATGTGTCGAAACTGCCTCCGTGGTCTAGTGGTCTGAGCCATGGGCTCACGACCTGGAGGTCCCGGGTTCGATTCCCGGCGGGGGTAATGACTTTGTGTTGTTGATTTTAGTTTGGTCAGGACATTGCAGGCTGATCTCCTAATTGTCCGAAAAGTAAGATGATCCATGCTTTCGCACGGTCATGTAATGTAAATAGCCGATCCTGCGTCAAATTTCTCTCTGGTCGTGTCTGTCAGTCGGTCCCATCAGAATAAGAGATTGAAGGAAAAACTAGTCCCTCGCAGATGGTCGATCTCTGAGAGATTGACCGCCGTCCGCCACCGAAAATCGGTTGGGAGGACTATTATTACATGACTGTGTATGTGTCGAAACTTAAACGAACTATATCAAACACTAATTCATAAAATCATAACAACAAAAAATGTGCTGATTACGTCCAGATCTTTTATAATTTTATTGAACTGAAATAGGCATGACTAATTTAGCAAATGATATCCAAGAAATTAAGCCTGTTATATTGCACGCGAAGGCGAACTATATCTTATAACTCAAAGGATAATAAGTAACGATAAGATATAATGGAGGTAGGTACCAATCAGCATTATGTAGGTATAGGTAGTAGGGTTGTGTGCTGCACAAAGCCCGCCTGGGGAAATACTACCCTTTCGCCTATTTCTACCGCCTAGCAAGTGTTCGCACTTCTGTGTTTCGGCCTAAAGGGCGTGGGAAGTTCCAGGGAAATTACTGGCACATAAAACCTTTCAGGTCTTATGGTATGTAACGCTCTTTATTGTCCGTCTTCCGTTTTGTTGTTCCTAAATTGAATGAGTATAGGATAGATCGGTTATCAGAAAAAACGTTATGCTGGTTTACCAGTAACACAGGAACTTCGTCGAAAATGATTTTTTAACAGTAAATAAAAATAACTGGCTATAACTGGTTAATACTAGTCTGGTAACTGGTTATTACTAGTCTGGTAACTTTCTACTTTCAGTCATTTCGCGTTTTCTGCCTGTTCTGATTTTTTCCTGGATCGTTTATGAGGTTGGCCCAATGAATTAGACAAGTTTCTTATCTCGAAGGTCGCGAAAATTTTACTCATATTTCAAATTATTGCGCTCAAGGCCTAAAACAACCTCTCGAAAAGCTACTTTAAGGCCTGGAGTTCCGTCAACACTAATCTCTATTCGAGAGATTGGGAGAGAATCGATGATAACAGCAGTTGGCTAGAACTTTTAGGAAGTATTTACTGATTATACTTATACCTATCTTGTATTTTTTTAAAGAACACTATATTTGCTACAATATGAGATTAGAATTATCTGTGATAACCCAATAGTTTCCGAGATAAAGCCTTTTTAAATGTACTACTTTTGTACTGCGCGGTTTAACTCGTGACTAAACTAAATGAATATTCCTATGGGAATGAGGTATTTTGTCTCGATAAAAAGTAGCATACGTCCCATTTCCACGGTACCAGCTATTCTCCTGCCAAATTTCATTAATATTTGTTCAGCTGTTTAGCTGTAAAAGAGTAACACGTACATAAAAAAAACGATTTCGCATTTATAGTACTAACAATAGACTAGTATGGATTATTGTCTTCAAACTTCGATTTTATTACTACCGGAGGCGGTATTGCTATTAATCGTTTGAAAAATTAGATTAATCAAACTTGGCACAGATGTTCCTTAGATGAGGGGAGGGGAGGCACCTGTCTGTTAGCGAGGGGAGGGGGGTGAAACTTCATTTCGCCTAAAATCTACCTAAATATAAATAATACGGCAAGTTTGGTATCGTTTTCGATTAATTAGAGGACGAGAAATTCTTTTCTAAAAGAAAAAATAATTTCATACAAAAAAACAGAATTATGTGATAAATTCCGCAAAACATGAACACCCTCTTTTATGAAAAAAATACTTTTATATGATAAACGTCAATGATATTACTATATTTAAGCAACCTTGCACCTTAAATATATAGCGAAAAAACGCCAATTTACCAATAAAAGGGCGGTTCACATTTTATGCAATTTATCAAATAATCCATTTTTTTATATGAAATGTATTATTTTTTCTTTCAGAAATAAATTCCTTGTCCTCTAATAATTCGAAAACGATACAAAACTTGCCGTATTATTTATATTTAGGTATATTTTCAGGCAAAATAAAGTTTTTCCCCCCTCCCCTCGCTAACTGACAGGTGCCTCCCCGGGAGGCAACTCGGAAATCAATTCAGCATCACCTAAGGAACATCTATTCCAAGATTGATCAACATCTAATTTTTCAAACGGTTCCGATACAACAAATCGCAATAGCTCCTCCAGTATACATAATAACTTAGTCTGAGGGCTTTGCTGATTGTTGTGTAGCCGACAGACTGACAACCTGTAACTACCGCAGTACACATTTTTATCAAAATTACCATCAGGCTAAAAGATTGTGTCTCGGAAACTATTGAGTCTACGGCGACGATTCTTATCTCATATTGTGGCAAATACAAACTGCTTTTAAAACATACGATGAAAGTATTAGCAAAAACACTAAAGGACCAGTGTTAAAATCGCAAACATCTAAAAAAAAAATTGAAAGAAATTATTATAAAGGAGTGATAGAATGTCGAAAAGATACAGAATTTCCTATATCAACATCAAGTTTTTTTATGGAATCTACTGAATATGAAGATATGAAAGTATCTTGAGCGAGAATAAAATTCGTAGCTGGTAGGAAATATTTGTAGGTAATAAATAGAACATTACAAATTTTATCAACACTAAAACCGTATTTTCTTATTTATGTAGGAGTAAATAATAATTATTTGCCCATCACTTATAACAATACTATGTTGTGTTAGCAGAACATTCACAGCTTATCAAATGGGTAGCTACAAAGAATCTATTTTGTATATAGCTTGAAAAAGACCTTATTTCAATGATACTAGGACTATTTCAGCTTGACATTTCTAAGGTGGGATTAGATAAAATTTAAGTTAGAAGAAAGAATTAAGTGCCAACCAAATATGCATATTTTAAAAGGATATAAAATCCAGATGAAACATTTTATTTTTAACTGGAAAGTTTCACATGGAGAAATGAGATGAGAGCTATCCAACAATACCTCAAAGGGTAAAAAAACATTTCTGTACTTTTTTTCAGAGATTTTTAAGGGGATCTAACATTTTTGTATGGAGCCTGGCAAAATGTGCAATGTGCATGGCAACCCTTATTTATTTTTTTATCAATGTCTCGGCGCACAATCAAACTTAAATCATTCGATTCCACAAATAAGAAATCACCCTTGTTATTGGTATTGATTACAGATATTTTAAATCAAAAGATATCGGAATTTTGATGAAAAATCAATCTTAAGGCGTATACCAGTGTCAGATAAGCAGCTCGATTTCGAGCTATTCAAAAATCGTAAACGTAATTGACATATCGTTCAAATTAGCGCGCGCCACAGCGTGGCGGTTACGTCCATGGTCACGCCAAAAATTTGCAAAAATCGCACTAATACGATTTTAAAAATTTCAATCAATTTTTTTTTAAAAGAGAGCAAACGATGTTCTAGCTTAACATTTGAGGAATGTATTCAGCAAAAAACACAAAGTTCTTACTGATAAATTAGAGAATACCTACAACTACCTGTCCCAAAACGTTTTTTAGACCTGAGCCTGAGTTTGTGATTTCTTATTGTATTTTTTTTTGTAAAATATTGAAAAAATAAGCAAACCATGTTCTCAAGCATATTTCTAGTTTCACATAATATATTTTTTGAGTGTGATATGTTAATAGTTACTGAGTATAACAAGGTACCTCAATTTTTGCGAAATTTCTGATTATTCGCCTTAAAATGAAAATATCTCAGTAATGTGATGCTTTAGACATACAGACGTTTCTATTTTCGTGTAGATAAATAACACGAAATATTTTTGTAAAATACATTAACCTTTTAAGGTTTGCCTAATTGCCTAAAAATTTTAGTACTACCTACCTACTCCTTTACTCTCCTAATACAAGATTTGTATTTTTGTGTGTATGTTCGTAATGAATAAACTCAAAAACTACTGGAATCTGTCCAGTGGACAGATTTAAAAATTCCACCAGATTTAAAACCATTCGAAAGTTATGTTCACCCTGAGTAACATTTTACCTTTTTACTACAGGAAAGTACATCATTCCCTTGGTAAAACTTTTTTAGTAGTGGGTGACATGGCTTAGGTACAGAAAGCTAGTTTATAAATAACAACCTTACACTTAGCTTTAAAGGTACAGAATAGATTCTGTATTCTGCAGGTTTCTCTTCTTAAAATTAAAGCAATATTTTATGCAATAAAAATAATATATAACAATTGAATGTTGAAATTATTAAAATGTGATGATCAATCACTCAAATATGCTATAATATGTATATGTAGGTATATAACATTTGATACAAAAAGCCTTGTGGTTTGTGGTTCAACATTACAATTTGTAATTTCAGCATTATATGATAGGTGTAATGTACAGACAGATAAGTGTAGAGGTCAATGTCCTGTAGCTGTGATATTGTTATATACTAAATACCCATGTTTTTATACTATTTATTGAATGTTAAATAGGCATGAGAAGGGAGAACTACTACAAATCTAAGTAATTTGTATTTTCGTGAACAATAATATGACCATTTACTGATTGGTAATGATTATGTTAATGCTAATTAAATCGCGCAGCAGAAGTTAAACAAATAAGGCACTGTTACCTTCAGCTATCTTTCTAAAGGAAAACCTCCAAAAGAGAACATACATCCACATGAAGATAATATTATGTAAATGTTTATTTGAAGGCAAATTGCAGTAGGTAGCTATTACTAGGTGTGATATTGATATTTCTCCATTAGTGGGTAGGGTGGCGAGTAGCGGGAAATTTCAAAAATTTCGAGGTTATGAGGGTTCAAGTGTCATGGGAATGAGCCAGGTGTTTCCTACTTCTACCGTACAAATCTATACGTAGAACAAAACGAAAATTTAGCTATCTATCACTTTCAAGTGACTAATTGCGGTGCGGACGTGCAACCAAATTGATAAATAGCTGATAAAGTTAATTAGTCCACACCTAACTTCAGCTAATATTCGGAATGTAATCATTTCTATTACAGTTAAACAAATTGAAAAAAATTGGAAGTGTGGTTTGATGAAAGGTTTACAAAAGTAACTTGTACAATAAATACGGCGTCACCAGCCTTGATCCTATTGAGTCACAAACCGGCCGGCTTACAGAAACTGATATTTCCTGCTCATAGTTATCAAAATGACAATTCCATAGAGATTATCAATGACGTTCAGACGGGGGATGTCTTATGCTATCATAATAATACCAAAGAAGCTTTCGTTGCACCGCTAAATCACTTTTTCTTATTTGAATAGACTGCCACCACATGTCGCCATCTTGTAAAGCAGCAGGACAGAATTCGTCATCCGTATGTTCTGCTAACACTTGTTCACCATAAATTACGCACTGATCAACACATTTGCACCAAATACATATTGTTTCTTGCATATCACTGACCACATAATGCCTAACAAAACGAGAAACTTACTTCGAAGCCTTCTGATTTGGCCCAGACATTTCCATCGTGACCGGCAATCGCTGCTTTTGTCACACATCTGGATGCCATTAACTGTTTATCAACATAATCTTGCCAGCTCATTTTGATTAAGTTCAATTAAAATAAAACTACACTTGGCTAAAACACGATCTGCTCTTCGCAACGAGCAAACGCTCCACACGAACAAAAAGCACTGCCGTTTCAAAATGGCAGCTTGTGCATAGACACAACCGGAAAGGCAGTGTCGCCAACAAAATAAAAGTAATAGCTGCGTTCACACAAACAAAATTTTTGGCATACAATTTTTACCTAAACTAAACATTTTGTAAGGATGCCATTCACGATACATTTTCATGATATTGAGCGACATCGAGCGAGCTCTTATTAAAGAGGCGCAGAGGGCTGATCACGCGGTTCTCCTTCATCTGTGATGTATGGAGTTGTATGAAGGTGCACGCACTTGCGGAAAAAAATCGCGCGAGATTCCTCATACAAATTTCATTCAGATTTTTGCGAATTTAATTCGCGCGCAAAAAATCGCCCTGCGTGCTAAGCCTTACTTCTAGTAGGGGTAAAACGTAGTGATTATGCCCTTATTTCACCTTACTAAATTCATACGACTAAATGATTCAGTAACTAAATTAAGAGAGGCTTCTGTCTGACTAAATCATTTAGCATCCTAATTAGGAATAACGTTTAGACGCGTTAGTCGTACCGCAACCGCCGATGCGATAAGACATGCAATTTATTTTATTTGTTAATACGTGAGTGTACGTTGTCCTCGGCGACGAAAGAAAATAAATTATGACTAATATAACAGAATGGGGGTTTTAAATTTGCTCGTTCCGGAGAAAATTCTCAGTTTTAAAATAGATGGCGTTGTGCGCGCCTAACATTTTGACAGGTCGTATCACGTTGTTTTGACGTTTTCGTTTCACGAAATGTGACAAATAAGTTTAAGTGCAAAATTTATAATTTAGAAAGGCTTTCTTAGTGCTGTTTTATTGAATAATGAACTATAGATAAGTAAAATACAGCTTTCGGAGATGAAATATGATTGATTTGACAAAATTAGAAAAGATATAAAATAGTCAATAGTCAATAGACTTTTCCGTGTAAAGAAACGTTTTGTTAGCCAGTTTCAGCGCCCTCTGCAGGAACTCACAAGTATAGTCCTTAAAATGCCCATTAGATAAAAATGTGCCATATCTTTGAACATAAATTATTTCAATAAAAATATTAGAATTTTATTAATTTTAAGTAGGTAAGTATTTTATGAATACTTCCATGCTGGACTGGGAGTGATAGAAAAACATAGAATGTGCCAGCTGCATCTCCTCCCGGGCCATTATCACAATGCACCGCGCACCGTGGCGTAGCGCGGAGCGGCGGAGCGGTATCGTTCTTTGTAAGTACATCGGTTTGTATGAAAATTACGCGGGCTATGGCACACTGGCTCCGGAGCGGCGCGGAGTGAAAACAATGGAAGCATAGACAATCACGCGCTACGCCGCGTAGCGCGGAGCCCAATGTGAACACCGCCTAAGGGTCAGAGGTGCACAAACGGTGGATCGCCCTTATTTGGTCCTCACAGGTTCGTAGCGATCTTTCAGACGATATTATATTATGAATATTATAGACCTCTAATTAAATGCTCAGGATCTGTCAGGATCACGTCACGATTAGTTATTTTATCTGTACGTAAATATGAATAAAAATCTGTACTCAATAAATGATTACTATTAACGATTATTTAAAAAAAGTCGTGATTTTTGCAATGACAGATTTCATACTTTTACGTTAACATACTTTTATGGCAACATTTGGTCAATACTTGCGGAGCAAACCGCTCTTTCGAGCAGATTCCGCGCTACGCGACGGCACAACGGGGCGCTTTACAGTGTGTGAATCGCCTTATTCAAACCCTGTGGTGAATGGCAACCTTTATTGCGCCCATAGACAATATATAATATATTTTTAAATTATTTTAAACTGAACGCATCCTTAACAAATTGCAAAAATTGACGAACGTACTTCCGTTGTTTTATTTCCCAATAATTTAGTGTTACTCATCTTCTCGTGATACAGCACATAACAAAATTTAAAGCAATTTTATAAATCATATAAAAAAATAAGAAAATTGGTTACAGAAATTTTAAGTCTCAAAAACACGTTTTGTGAATTTGGCTCAAAAAAAGCTACTGTGGAACTCAACTTGACCTTGCTAGTTCTTTTCCGTTCAGCTACCGCGATTGGAACATGTCTTATTCCCCTGAAAGAAGGTAAGTCGAGTTTCCATATTATTTTATGCTTATTCTACTGAAAAAATGGTTTACAAACAACTAAATGAGAGGACAACATCATAAATACTTTCAATACTACTTGTTTTTTGCTGTACTCGCAGAATTGGCTTCATTCTCTTCAGTCGCCGATTGCCAACATGGCGCTGGCAGAACATTACTAATGTTCGGCTTAGTGCACGTGTTTTATTCAAATTCAGTATTTTGAATGATTTAAAGACATGTATGACATTTAATAATTCTCATGATAATTTACTTTGTAATGTTTGTAAAAGATGCAATGCTGGGCCAAAAATACATCGCTAGTTTGACAAGTCGCGCCTCTTGCAATTTGTAATGATTTTTTCGAGTTTTACATGAACCCGCCCCAAAATTATAACCTCATAGGCTTGTATTGTAGCAGTTAACTTTGTAATTAAAGTCATGTTCATCTATTTACAGATCAGAAGATTGGCCGGAGGATTCCAAAAATGGGCCATCTAAGGACCAAGTTTATGACGGACCTCCGGGCATGGAGCCCGAAGGAGCACTGGACACAAACTGGCATCAAGTCGTGGAAAGCTTTGATGACATGAACTTGAAAGAAGAATTGTTGAGAGGAATCTATGCGTACGGTTTCGAGAAGCCGTCCGCGATTCAGCAGCGCGCGATTATGCCCTGCATTCAGGGCCGCGACGTGATAGCCCAAGCCCAGTCTGGTACTGGCAAGACTGCTACATTCTCAATTTCAATTCTGCAACAAATTGACACTACTGTACGTGAATGCCAAGCACTTATCCTAGCACCTACTAGAGAGCTGGCTCAACAGATTCAAAAGGTACACTGAAAAATACTGTTTTCCTTATTTGTTTTAATCATTGTTTATTTATAAGTGTGCATAAAATTATGATAATGCTTGGAGTTAACAGTTTTGTACCTTTTTAGGTGGTTATTGCTCTTGGTGATCACCTGAATGCTAAATGCCATGCTTGCATTGGTGGAACCAATGTGCGCGAGGACATCCGTCAACTGGAGAGCGGTGTACATGTGGTGGTGGGGACCCCGGGTCGTGTATATGATATGATCACCCGTCGTGCTCTGCGTGCTAACACCATTAAGCTCTTCGTGCTGGACGAAGCTGATGAAATGTTGTCTAGAGGGTAAGCTTCCATTTGCACATTCATGAATCTTGTTATTAGCTAATAGTTTTCTTTTTAATATGATGTCTTTATAACAAGGAGACATCAAAGATTAGATGACAATAAATACCCACTTATTCTAGGGTGGAATATAGTTATGGTAGATGCCTAAAAGCCGAGTGTCAGCACAGCTTTTAAACTTAACTTTAATATTAATGACCAGATCAGATGGTAGGTACTTATTGAGCCTGAGTTGTTTCACTTACAAGGTGTATCCTTGATAAAAATCCATTTGTGATGAAGATTTTGCAGGTTTTATTAATGTATGATTCATGAATCATGACCTTATTCCCATTGTACTTGAAATTCCAAATGTGTGCAGTAAATGTAATGTAATATGTGATCTCATCTTTCAGTTTTTGTTATTAGTCTACTATTCTATAAAGTGTTAACATTTTGCCATTATGGAATTGTATCTAATTGCATAAAAAAATAGTCTGTTTGTATTTTATTGGTTTATACAATAACATTTTTGTTTTGTTATTTCAGTTTCAAGGATCAGATTCATGATGTATTCAAGATGTTGTCTGCTGATGTGCAGGTGATCTTGCTTTCCGCTACCATGCCCGATGATGTGCTGGAGGTGTCTCGATGCTTTATGAGAGAACCTGTGCGCATTCTTGTGCAGAAGGAGGAGGTTGGTATTTTACTACTACTGAACAAATTTTTGGAACATCACAAATACCACACTTTTTATTTTCCACATCTACAAAGGTAATTTCTCTCTTCACATGCATTAACTAAACAATTAACACTTAAAAATCCGCTACACTTACAAAACATTACAAAAAAACAGTTAACATGGTGGAAAAAAGGCATGGCCACGGCACAGTGTTGAATTTAAGCCCATCCACAGTAAATTCAATAAAATTTTAGAAATATTAAACTTGATTGAGTTTTGAAAAATGCATGTTTCTTATGAGATCCTTTCTCTCTATTCCAGCTTACCCTGGAAGGTATTAAACAGTTTTTCATCTCTATTGAGATGGAAGAGTGGAAGCTGGAGACCCTGTGTGACTTGTACGACACCCTCTCTATCGCTCAGGCTGTCATCTTCTGCAACACCCGTCGCAAGGTAATTTTATATTTCTGTAACATCTACAGTTTTTTTTTATTAGACTGTCAAAACTATTTTTTTTAGTAATATTACACTTTTATAAAAGGAACAGATTTAGTTTAGATGCTTATCCATTTATAATATGTGCTGTGTATTTAACCTTGAGATCTAATTTGGAACAGATTGATAAGGGAGTATGTTAATATGTGATGTAAGAAGATTTTCAAGGTAGAATCTTTATGAATCTTCTTGATTGCCAGTGTAGAAAGTGCCTACAGTCAAATAATAAAAATATTACAGTCAGTATGACTGACCTTGTAGCTAATAGGGAGATACCTGTTAATGATTACTGAATTTTAATTAAGCTTAAAGTAAGAATAATAATATTTCGACTTTCATTGGCTACACCGTGGCTGCACTGCACATACAAAATCCCGAGTTATTACATCATAATCCATTAGTATACAAACAGTAACTAGTATTTTTGTAAGCAAGACTTACAGGCAAATCTTTTATAGTTGGTATATTTCTCATTAATTCTCTTAGTCTCTAATATGTATGTCTGTCTTTTCAGGTGGACTGGCTGACCGAGTCGATGCATGAGCGTGACTTCACCGTCTCCGCTATGCACGGCGACATGGACCAGCGCGAACGTGAGGTAAACAATTATTTTATCTATTTCATTGGCACTAGGATATCTCCACCCTGTCTTTCCGGCGACTGAGGGATAAATGTTAGGAATGAGCAGCAGTATTTGCTCTGAATTATGCGCTCGTCAATCCTCCGCCTGCTAAGTTAACGTCAATCCTGCTGCTGAGTATGGCAAATGCCTCCCAAGTGGGGGAAGCCCATGTCCTGCAGTAGACAATTAGTGGCTGTATCTATCTATTCAGCTTTGCTGTGCCTATACCCATTTCTGATCTCATGAATGAATCAATTATTTTAAGTACATATTGACTTTGTTTTGCGATAGATAATATAATAACCAAATGTTTGTGCATTTGCAGGTGATCATGCGGCAGTTCCGTACGGGTTCGTCTCGTGTGCTGATCACCACGGACCTGCTGGCGCGCGGTATCGACGTGCAGCAAGTGTCCTGCGTCATCAACTACGATCTACCCACCAACCGCGAGAACTATATCCATCGGTCAGTATCACTATCTTGATTGAAAAGGTCTTGTTGTATAGTGTTTTCTTCTGGCCTACTAGGAATTTGCGCGCGGGATCCGTTTTATGGTTCTTAAAGCCATTGTTGAATTTTAATACACTTGTGTCTGAGTAGGATAAGCTCCTTTAGGTGCTTAAAGTCTACTTTACCAACATGTCTACTTCCCTAAAGGTCTACATTCCCATAATGACCACTTTAGTCACAACGACCACTTTCCATGAAAAGTCTACAATGTGTCATGTGAAGAGGCTATTTGGCAGGTTAATAATTTCAGCGAATCTAGTTTAATTATACCTATAGTGTGAAATATAGCCAAGGTTATTTTCACGGAGGCTATTGACCTTGGCGACGATATGCTTCTGAATCGTGTTAAATAGGTACATCCTTCTTGACTGATTTATTCAATGTACTAACTGTATGTTTCGTTGTTTGCAGGATTGGTCGCGGTGGTCGTTTCGGTCGTAAGGGTATCGCCATTAACTTTGTGACTGAAGCCGACAAGCGAGCACTGAAGGATATTGAAGACTTCTACCACACCACTATTACTGAAATGCCCAGCGATGTGGCCAACCTCATCTAAGGCCTACGCTTTCCCCGTTTATACTTTGTGTCCTGCGTTCTATTGCGATATTTATAAGGTGTGTGTATTAGGAGACGACTCCTGAGTACCACTGTGCCGAATTTTTATTGGAACTCTTTTTATTTGGACCGATATATTCGATTTAGTTTAATTAATGAATGCATTATTCTATAATAGACGTATCAATATAAGTTTAATATACATAGTTAGGAATAAGACCGGCTCGGCCGGATGGCCCCCGTTCCGCGTAGACCTCCCTGCCGTCTGCAGAGAGGTCTCATCGGGCACTGGAGAGGCTATTTCAATCACAAAAGCACTAGAAGGAAACAATGTATTGTAACTTTTTTTTCCAGTTGTACATAATAATATGGTAACTGTTTTTGTATTACGGTAAATAAATATAATGAAATATCTTAATTGTATTGTTATTAATAATTGAATTGTAGCACTCCATTCCCGATCGGAACCTTAATATCTCAGATATTGTATACTCAATAAAATAAATTTTGTTTGCAGAAGATCTACCTACTCAGCCTGTTGAAACGCACTTTGGACACAACTATGTGGAAATAATAAATCAAAATTTCCTCCTATATGTTACTTTCTTTTGACAGGTCCTTATTGTATCCTGTATTCCCATGCTTTTTTTGCATTTTACATTTGAATTTGTTTTCTACATGGTTTTTATGTTCACTTCAAATTATTTATATTTTTGGAATAAATTTTGTTCAAAATATTAGTGACTTTTGACAAAGTTGATAATTAAGGTTCCTAGAGTATCCAAATAGACATTAATTAAAAGGAACTGTTCCATTAATTAAATTTAGCAACTTGCATTTAAATTTAATTCACTACCTATATATATCATGAAAAGACTAAATAATATTTTTCTGTGAACGACACATACACAAAGTAGGACATTACGACTTGAGTCGCAAAACGTACCAATCGCAAAGCCGTATCATGTACATTTTGCTGGTTTACTGGTAGGTTTTTAGAAATAATATAAAACTATTTTTTACTTCCATGCTGGACTGGGAGTGATAGAAAAACATAGAATGTGCATGTCTCCTTCCGGGCATGCTGTAAAAATCAGCTAAGGGATTCGAGGGTTCCAGTATTTTAATTTAAGCAATGGGCTGACAACCTGTCACTGCGCAATATACCGATCCATCTGGATCGAATAACCCTCAAGATTTGTCAGACGTGGCGGAACGACCTTTTCTGTTTAGTTTAGGACGTTAATGCTCTGCCTACCCCGTTAGGGATAACGTGACTATATGTAGGTATGTATGTATGTATATATTAAAGTATTTTTCGTAAGACAAAAAAAGTTTACAAATACAATACAAATCACTATTCTCTAAAACTTGGTGCATCATCCATTGCTTAAACACAAATGTGTAGGTACATTCCGCGAATGGTACGTGTCCCAAAAACCTGTTTAGGGTTGCTCAGTCAATGATGTAATTAAAAAAAAAACATTTCCCATCCTTGTATTTAATTTAGCAGCATTGTGTTGCACTGTTGCTCAGTTAGTTAGTTTACATTACAACTTATATCCACTCGGGGCATTAAGTCTATTTCCCGGAATGTCCATTTCTTTAAACATCTGAAGGTCCCATACCCCATTCCCGGAAAATCGCTTTTCTGGAAATGTCCCTTTATTGTAATTTTTTCAAATATTCTGATGGGCGGATCGAGAGCTGAAGACTCAGCTCAGACCACTGGATCACAGTTAGCAGTTATATTTTTAAATATATTGAGGGGGCTTATGATGCGCACTGTAGACTTCGTTTTGTCTACACATTATCTCTTTTGTTGCGCACTTCACAACGTAAAAGGTCAGGCATTAATCACAGTGAAATTTGCAACAAGTGTAGACTTCGTATTGTCTACACATTATCTCTTTCGTTGCGCTCTTCACATCGGAAAAGAACTGGAATTAATCAGAGTGAAGTTTGCAACACGTGTAGACAAATAGAAGTCTACAGTGCGCATCATAGGCCTCACGTACGCAGTCCCACTCTCATATCATTATAGCCCAGTAGTCCCAGTACGCAAAGAAAAGAAAATATCTGGCGGTCAATGATCTTTAACGTACTTTCAACATCTATTGCCATTTTTTGGAAATATATAATTTAAATTACATTTATTTTGATAAAAAAATATTTCGTGGTGTGCCATTTGTCATTATAAAATAGTATACTGGGTGTTGCAGTTGCAGCAACGATTTATTACTCACAATGATAATGATGAGGTGAATGACCCGTAGCGCGAGCAGTACGGGTCATTGCCCTCATCGCTCGGCGGTATGGGGTCATTGCTCTCCGGTTTCGCGGTACTTGTTAGTGAATTATAAAATAAGTAACAAATAATAATCATGTAAAGCTATTTAATAATTTCTAATGCACAACAAGTATATGTATAGGACATACATAAAATACAACATTAAATCTCATAAGATCAAACAATTATTAGTCTCAACAAAATTGCTATAAATCCTTAATAAATTAATATCACACTTCTCATAAAGTTTCTCTTGATCAAGATATAATACAGTAACACTTTCAGTAAGTATCATAAAAATGCAAAAATAAGTATCATTAACAAGACTGTTATAGGAAAGATAACATAGATAGATGTTCTTGGATGGCAAACTGACACCAAAATAGAAGAATCTGCATCATCATTTTTCAGGCCATCTTCAGTAGGCACTTCTACTATAACTAATTCATCACTAAAAAATCCTACATTAAACTCACATTTACTTTTATTGCCACAAACAAGGAAGAAGAGGCAACTACCATTGCATAATCCAAACACTGTATTAGATGCTGGAGCAAAGCATGGAGGAAATACTGCCAATGGCACCACCTCAGAAGAAGACCCAGTGTCCAGCTTCGAGAACAGCCTTCATGAATGCTACATCAAAAACATGCTCATGAATGAAAACTTCCCCAACTCAGAACTGTGTAACAGCACTGATTATTTAGATAAAACAACTACACTTAAAGTTACCCATAATGTCACTAAAGATGGTTATTATTACTATATTTTTTACAGTGATAATGATATTGTAAGAAATGATATTCATGTTATATTTGATATTTATAAGCCAACATTCCAATATGTTAACATGGATGAGTCTAAAGTTTGTGTCAATAAAAGTAAATGTGAGTTTAATGTAGGATTTTTTAGTGATGAATTAGTTATAGTAGAAGTGCCTACTGAAGATGGCCTGAAAAATGATGATGCAGATTCTTCTATTTTGGTGTCAGTTTGCCATCCAAGAACATCTATCTATGTTATCTTTCCTATAACAGTCTTGTTAATGATACTTATTTTTGCATTTTTATGATACTTACTGAAAGTGTTACTGTATTATATCTTGATCAAGAGAAACTTTATGAGAAGTGTGATATTAATTTATTAAGGATTTATAGCAATTTTGTTGAGACTAATAATTGTTTGATCTTATGAGATTTAATGTTGTATTTTATGTATGTCCTATACATATACTTGTTGTGCATTAGAAATTATTAAATAGCTTTACATGATTATTATTTGTTACTTATTTTATAATTCACTAACAAGTACCGCGAAACCGGAGAGCAATGACCCCATACCGCCGAGCGATGAGGGCAATGACCCGTACTGCTCGCGCTACGGGTCATTCACCTCATCATTATCATTGTGAGTAATAAATCGTTGCTGCAACTGCAACACCCAGTATACTATTTTATAATGACAAATGGCACACCACGAAATATTTTTTTATCAAAATAAATGTAATTTAAATTATATATTTCCAAAAAATGGCAATAGATGTTGAAAGTACGTTAAAGATCATTGACCGCCAGATATTTTCTTTTCTTTGCGTACTGGGACTACTGGGCTATAATGATATGAGAGTGGGACTGCGTACGTGAGGCCTATGATGCGCACTGTAGACTTCTATTTGTCTACACGTGTTGCAAACTTCACTCTGATTAATTCCAGTTCTTTTCCGATGTGAAGAGCGCAACGAAAGAGATAATGTGTAGACAATACGAAGTCTACACTTGTTGCAAATTTCACTGTGATTAATGCCTGACCTTTTACGTTGTGAAGTGCGCAACAAAAGAGATAATGTGTAGACAAAACGAAGTCTACAGTGCGCATCATAAGCCCCCTCAATATATTTAAAAATATAACTGCTAACTGTGATCCAGTGGTCTGAGCTGAGTCTTCAGCTCTCGATCCGCCCATCAGAATATTTGAAAAAATTACAATAAAGGGACATTTCCAGAAAAGCGATTTTCCGGGAATGGGGTATGGGACCTTCAGATGTTTAAAGAAATGGACATTCCGGGAAATAGACTTAATGCCCCGAGTGGATATAAGTTGTAATGTAAACTAACTAACTGAGCAACAGTGCAACACAATGCTGCTAAATTAAATACAAGGATGGGAAATGTTTTTTTTTTATTACATCATTGACTGAGCAACCCTAAACAGGTTTTTGGGACACGTACCATTCGCGGAATGTACCTACACATTTGTGTTTAAGCAATGGATGATGCACCAAGTTTTAGAGAATAGTGATTTGTATTGTATTTGTAAACTTTTTTTGTCTTACGAAAAATACTTTAATATATACATACATACATACCTACATATAGTCACGTTATCCCTAACGGGGTAGGCAGAGCATTAACGTCCTAAACTAAACAGAAAAGGTCGTTCCGCCACGTCTGACAAATCTTGAGGGTTATTCGATCCAGATGGATCGGTATATTGCGCAGTGACAGGTTGTCAGCCCATTGCTTAAATTAAAATACTGGAACCCTCGAATCCCTTAGCTGATTTTTACAGCATGCCCGGAAGGAGACATGCACATTCTATGTTTTTCTATCACTCCCAGTCCAGCATGGAAGTAAAAAATAGTTTTATATTATTTCTAAAAACCTACCAGTAAACCAGCAAAATGTACATGATACGGCTTTGCGATTGGTACGTTTTGCGACTCAAGTCGTAATGTCCTACTTTGTGTATGTGTCGTTCACAGAAAAATATTATTTAGTCTTTTCATGATATATATAGGTAGTGAATTAAATTTAAATGCAAGTTGCTAAATTTAATTAATGGAACAGTTCCTTTTAATTAATGTCTATTTGGATACTCTAGGAACCTTAATTATCAACTTTGTCAAAAGTCACTAATATTTTGAACAAAATTTATTCCAAAAATATAAATAATTTGAAGTGAACATAAAAACCATGTAGAAAACAAATTCAAATGTAAAATGCAAAAAAAGCATGGGAATACAGGATACAATAAGGACCTGTCAAAAGAAAGTAACATATAGGAGGAAATTTTGATTTATTATTTCCACATAGTTGTGTCCAAAGTGCGTTTCAACAGGCTGAGTAGGTAGATCTTCTGCAAACAAAATTTATTTTATTGAGTATACAATATCTGAGATATTAAGGTTCCGATCGGGAATGGAGTGCTACAATTCAATTATTAATAACAATACAATTAAGATATTTCATTATATTTATTTACCGTAATACAAAAACAGTTACCATATTATTATGTACAACTGGAAAAAAAAGTTACAATACATTGTTTCCTTCTAGTGCTTTTGTGATTGAAATAGCCTCTCCAGTGCCCGATGAGACCTCTCTGCAGACGGCAGGGAGGTCTACGCGGAACGGGGGCCATCCGGCCGAGCCGGTCTTATTCCTAACTATGTATATTAAACTTATATTGATACGTCTATTATAGAATAATGCATTCATTAATTAAACTAAATCGAATATATCGGTCCAAATAAAAAGAGTTCCAATAAAAATTCGGCACAGTGGTACTCAGGAGTCGTCTCCTAATACACACACCTTATAAATATCGCAATAGAACGCAGGACACAAAGTATAAACGGGGAAAGCGTAGGCCTTAGATGAGGTTGGCCACATCGCTGGGCATTTCAGTAATAGTGGTGTGGTAGAAGTCTTCAATATCCTTCAGTGCTCGCTTGTCGGCTTCAGTCACAAAGTTAATGGCGATACCCTTACGACCGAAACGACCACCGCGACCAATCCTGCAAACAACGAAACATACAGTTAGTACATTGAATAAATCAGTCAAGAAGGATGTACCTATTTAACACGATTCAGAAGCATATCGTCGCCAAGGTCAATAGCCTCCGTGAAAATAACCTTGGCTATATTTCACACTATAGGTATAATTAAACTAGATTCGCTGAAATTATTAACCTGCCAAATAGCCTCTTCACATGACACATTGTAGACTTTTCATGGAAAGTGGTCGTTGTGACTAAAGTGGTCATTATGGGAATGTAGACCTTTAGGGAAGTAGACATGTTGGTAAAGTAGACTTTAAGCACCTAAAGGAGCTTATCCTACTCAGACACAAGTGTATTAAAATTCAACAATGGCTTTAAGAACCATAAAACGGATCCCGCGCGCAAATTCCTAGTAGGCCAGAAGAAAACACTATACAACAAGACCTTTTCAATCAAGATAGTGATACTGACCGATGGATATAGTTCTCGCGGTTGGTGGGTAGATCGTAGTTGATGACGCAGGACACTTGCTGCACGTCGATACCGCGCGCCAGCAGGTCCGTGGTGATCAGCACACGAGACGAACCCGTACGGAACTGCCGCATGATCACCTGCAAATGCACAAACATTTGGTTATTATATTATCTATCGCAAAACAAAGTCAATATGTACTTAAAATAATTGATTCATTCATGAGATCAGAAATGGGTATAGGCACAGCAAAGCTGAATAGATAGATACAGCCACTAATTGTCTACTGCAGGACATGGGCTTCCCCCACTTGGGAGGCATTTGCCATACTCAGCAGCAGGATTGACGTTAACTTAGCAGGCGGAGGATTGACGAGCGCATAATTCAGAGCAAATACTGCTGCTCATTCCTAACATTTATCCCTCAGT
>JARACY010003840.1:0-30402 GCA_029255725.1 Scrobipalpa atriplicella | reverse complement strand
GCAAGCAAGAGTATAATAAGAGTAAATGATTGTGTTCTAATAAAGACATTCAATTTAATTAAAGAATGGCCAAGTTGAATCATAAAGCGACTTATAAATCAGTTTGATAGTATCTGAGTATAAATCAGGTGGTGCGCACTGAAACCTGAAACATAAAAGTGCTTTCATTCTTGTCACTAATATTCATGTTCTTGCTATTATCTGCCTTAAGTCACTCTCATGTTAAGTTTTTAGCAGAACATGTTACTCTCTCAAAATAATATACATATAAATTCAAGATATATCGTCACAGGTATCTATTTGAATTCATTACACACATGTTGATATTATGTTAATTTTTATACTAAGTATTAAATAGTTTTTTCCTAATGGGAAAAAATTACAAGGCTAATTAATTTCTTATAATTACTATAAGAATAGTAAAGTCAAGTCAAGACTTATAATAACCTTTTCTTATACCTATTTTACTTAATTTTAGAAGTTTTATAAGGAACTGTGAAAGTTTTATTTTATGATTAGCTACAACTTATTAGCTGATTTTTTCTTTGTCCATTCAGGAAAGCTTGGGTATGCATAGTACCTATAACAGCAATGAAGTTATCAGTGTTGAAGTAGTGAAGCGCTCCTTCATTTTTAATATAGTAATATGCTTAGGTGAGTGTAACTTGACAGTTTGTTACTGAAGCTTATGTGGAAATGTGATCTGATCATAAGATGATTGCTGTCAGGGCTTATGGTCTACCGGGCAATAGATAATTGTTATTGGTCTTACATAATATAATATATCAATATTTTATATCTGTACCTACTGTGGAGTTACATTGCTGCTTCATTGTTTTAAAGTTTTTTACTCACATGATCTAATTATGTCCTCTACACCAACATAAAATAACAACACAACAAGTAAACTTATTGCTAAAACAAATCAGTGTTAAAATTTAATTTAAACAATTCAAAGAGAAAACCATTTATTTTATCTCTTATTGCACATGATATTCTTTACAGTAGTTTTAATTGGGTTGTAGAAACCTAATATAATCCCATGTGCTAAGATTTATTTATTGTAATAAATCTTCTCCTTAAGAAATGTTCTTAGGAAGGTTTTTAAATACCTACTCAGGCTTTGAAAGCTTTCAGTATTCTGACATTATGTAAAGTTCACAGTTCAAATTATTTCAAGCTGAATATTAGATCTGTGCTTATAAAGACAGCTGTATTGCATTTCACATATATTATAATATTATAATATGAGGTATATAGACCACATACCAAATTTGGTCATTCAAAATAATTTTAAAAGTCAATCATGACATATTATAACTCACTTCCATCATATTAACGAATTTATATAACTATTGACAACAGCAACAGCTAGTATGCAAATGCAAATGCGTAGTAATTTGACCTAAGAGCTAAGATGAATTAAGATGATCCACGTTTTGACACAGCCTAACGCTTGTCACAACAGGATCCAAGTTTTGACACAGCCTGACTCTTGTCATGACAGGAAATGCACAATCCTAGTTTGACACAGCCTGACGCTTGTCATAACAGGTAATGGCCCAATTATTACTAGGTATCCCTATAAGACTCTCTGTATTTCCTACTACAATTCATACTCTGACTCAAAAGAGCAACATAGATATGAATAGTGGCACTCTCAGAGGAGTGTAATTCTCTAATAATGTACAGTTTTTCAGGAAACGTGTCAGTAAAGGAGCTGCAAAAGATCTTATTTATTGTAGTTACTAGCCAAGTCTACAAGTACCTAAATACTAGACAAGAAAGACCTGCGACGGTCTGAATACAATTTAAAAATCTCCCGAAGGCTTTATTACTAGAACTTAGTACTATCTAGTAACTAGATAGGAAGGGTCTCAGAAAGATCCTACAATACATCACTAGATATTAAAGACGACCTCTGAAGGTTGATGATAGTAAGAGTTCTCAGAAAGACCTTCGTTACATCACTAACCATTAAAGACGACCTGCGGAAGGTTGGTAGATAGTTAAGAGTCTCAGAAAGACCTACGATACAACACTAGCCATTAAAAGACCTGCGGAAGGTTGGAAGATAATATTGAATGATCATCAAGTGATCTGCGGAGTTCCATTGTTTTGTTGTCTAGGTACTACTATAATAGCCTGGAGTTAACGCTGTGCGTGCTAACCAGTTGTACAGTACATGTACACATACACATCTGATGTACCTAGTTTTGTAATATTTGACATTCTGCTTGCATTAATTATAATAAAAAAAAATTGACATTTTTGTATTTATTGAAAATTGTAGTACCTAAGCCTTGACATTATTTATTATTTTATTTTTTTTAAGACTAGATGACTAACTTATTTTAAATTAATAATCTGTTCATAATATTTTATGATTTAAGAAATGATATGAAAGTTACAACTGCTGCTTAAATTGTATTTTTAAGAGACTTGTATTGTTTTGCATAGTTGTATGTTTGTTTGTATGTATATTGTTCAATGTAATAATTTTTGCTATGAATAAATGAAATTGAAATTGAAATTGTGCGTGGAAAATTATAAACCTTAACGGTTATAATTGGGTCATCCCATACTTAGCATGATTATATTGGCTGGACGAGCTTGGTTATAGTATACATACCTAGTTATGCTATACAATCACAGGTTCCTTGTTGTACCTCATTAATAAAGCCTAATAATGTACGAGGCAATCCTGGTACTTAATCCTGTTACTGTTATTATTAACAAGGATATTAAATGAAGTCATTTGGCTAATAGTCAGCCTCATGTTGAGTTTTGTGACAGAAAGATGGTATTATTGTCCTGTAAACATTTTATACTAGGTTAATACTGAACTTTAATACTGATAACAAGCTCACATACAATCGGGTTCTAGATTCCTATCGAGGAAGGATCAAATTAATAGGTGTCGTTCACAACACCTTAATGCCACAATGTTTCATCAAAATTAAACAAATTTAAAAGTTAAAAACAAACTGTTACGGCACAAAGTTTATTAGGCTGCCTATAAATCCTGAATACACAGAAAGAAGGGGAAAAAGAACCTACATGTAATATCAAAATTGATTTTAATTTGCAAGTTCAATGAAATCAATTCGTTTTATATGTATTCAGTAATTTGATACCTACCCCATCTATTTTGTTCCTTAATAAAATATAAATATTAATTCACAGTGGTAACTTATCTTATCAATTGCTGATAAGTTTATGTTGAGATAATTTAAATTATTTTACGTACTTGACATAATTAAAAATCTCAATAAGAGATAGTTATTACTGCTCAGTACCTTGACAATAAGTATAAATTGACTTATAAGAAGATAATTTATTAATTAGTAAATTAAAAGATTAAATCTTTTAGACATCAACCATACAAATAAGTGTAGGGTTTCTAGTTTTGAAAGTAAATATTCTTTCTATCAATATAAATCAATATATTTTACTCTGTTACACAGCATAGTGTAAATTAAAAATTGACTGTGTGATTAAGTATTTTAATTAAATATAGGGTTATTTTAGTTAACCGTAACTTTTCATCAAGTTTTCAATTTATCTAATTGTTATTCTATTCTAATTTAACAATTGTAATAAATATCATCATTCACATAGCGTTGTGCACCAGCAGATAACAAACACGTCTTCAACTAACAACACTTGTGTTTCATGAAGGCATATAATAACACTGTTTTGCATTCCAACAAACAGATATTATATGTAGAATGAAACACAAGTGTTGCAGCAAGGTCTTGCTGGTGAGTGAAGACGCTATGACAGTTCGACGGAAGTCGACACAACGCGCCACAGGTTGATAGTGGCGCCAGCTGGCGAGTAAGAATAGCTTAAACTATTTCCGGATATGCAAGGTATGGTCCATTTTCCTTATTAAAAAGACACTCAAATTGAGAATCACGACAGCTTCTTCAACTAACAACACTTGTGTTTCATTCTACATATAATATCTGTTTTGTTGGAATGCAAAACAGTGTTATTGATGTCGAGGCATGGAAAACCAGCAATTGATGGACGAGTAGGGATGAAGCCCGAGCCGCAGCTCGGACTTTAATAATATGAGTCAGGCCATTGCTATTTCCGCTGAGCTTACCATAGTGTTTTTCTCAAATTAATGCAAGGAAATACATAAATAAAAAATCTATGCGTACAGCCTCAGTGCTAGCGTGCTAGGTCAACACAAATGCAAATGGTTGAAACTAAACCCAAGTGTACTTGTTTAGAAAAAAAGTTTTGGCATGAAGTCATGCATTTTGGACTTGCTGGAGAGTTTTGGCATGGAGAATGGCGTTTGTCTTTGACGAGCGCTTTGCTGTTTGAAATTTGAAAAAGACGAGTAAATGAAAAAAATAAAAAAGTTTTTTTTTTAAATTGAGTAACCGTAAATGTCAAAGTTTGCGTATTGATTTGCATAAGGAATAAGACATAAGACTATTTTCATGCATGTTTGAGAAAAAAAAATAGTTATTGGGTAATAATAAAATAATAAATTAAAAGAATGCTTACAATTTTTGACCGATACTTCAACTGGTATTGTCGACATGGTCACAAACTATTCAGGTCTGTAAACAGAAAAATAATATTTATCTCTAATCTCTATTATTTAATGCATTACCAAATGGACATAAAAAAATAATGCATTACCGGTGCCGGTGTTGAATATATTCTATCTACCCTTGTTTTTTAAGCTCGTTCGTTCGGGGGGATACGACCATGAATGCAAAGTGATGCAATTAATAAAACTGGCGTTTTAATGGCTAATCTTTTAACTTTAAGTTAATTTCGGTTTATTTACACTACTGCGTTTATTTTAGGTAGGTACGCTGCCGGCTCACTCGCTCCTCCCTCGCTCGATCAATGTTCAGTTTTTGACATTGACAGACAGCCAGCTGATAGCTAATATAAAGGTCCTATCTACATCCGTTGCGCTTTTACAGCTTTTTGTACTGAAACGCAAGTTAAAGCGCACGGCAGACGGCCGGATTTCTGGCGTGAAGAAAGTTTGGCTTTTTGACAGTTTTTTTTTTAACTTTTAAATGTGTTTAATTTTGATGAAACATTGTGGCATTAAGGTGTTGTGAACGACACCTATTAATTTGATCCTTCCTCGATAGGAATCTAGAACCCGATTGTATGTGAGCTTGTTATCAGTATTAAAGTTCAGTATTACCTAGTATAAAATGTTTACAGGACAATAATACCATCTTTCTGTCACAAAACTCAACATGAGGCTGACTATTAGCCAAATGACTTCATTTAATATCCTTGTTAATAATAACAGTAACAGATTAAGTACCAGGATTCGCCTCGTACATTATTAGGCTTTATTAATGAGGTACAACAAGGAACCTGTGATTGTATAGCATAACTAGTATGTATACTATAACCAAGCTCGTCCAGCCATATAATCATGCTAAGTATGGGATACCAAATTATAACCGTTAAGGTTTATAATTTTCCACGCACAATTTCAATTTCAATTTCATTTATTCATAGCAAAAATTATTACATTGAACAATATACATACAAACAAAACATACAAATATGCAAAACAATACAAGTCTCTTAAAAAATACAATTTAAGCAGCAGTTGTAACTTTCATATCATTTCTTAAATCATAAAATATTATGAACAGATTATTAATTTAAAATAAGTTAGTCATCTAGTCTTAAAAAAAAATAAAATAATAAATAATGTCAAGGCTTAGGTACTACAATTTTCAATAAATACAAAAATGTCAATTTTTTTTTTATTATAATTAATGCAAGGAATGTCAAATATTACAAACACTAGGTACATCAGATGTGTATGTGTACATGTACACTGTACAACCTGGTTAGCACGCACAGCGTTAACTCCAGGCTATTATAGTAGTACCTAGACAACAAAAACAATGGAACTCCCGCAGATCACTTGATGATCATTCAATATTATCTTCCAACCTTCCGCAGGTCGTCTTTAATGGCTAGTGTTGTATCGTAGGTCTTTCTGAGACTCTTAACTATCTACCAACCTTCCGCAGGTCGTCTTTAATGGTTAGTGATGTAACGAAGGTCTTTCTGAGACTCTTACTATCATCAAACCTTCAGCAGGTCGTCTTTAATATCTAGTGATGTATTGTAGGTCTTTCTGAGACCCTTCCTATCTAGTTACTAGATAGTACTAAGTTCTAGTATAATAAAGCCTTCGGGAGATTTTTAAATTGTATTCAGACCCGTCGCAGGTCTTTCTTGTCTAGTATTTAGGTATTGTAGACTTGGCTAGTAACTACAATAAAATAAGATCTTTTGCAGATCCTTTACTGACACGTTTCCTGAAAACTGTCATTATTAGAGAATTACACTCCTCTGAGAGTGCCACTATTCATATCTATGTTGCTCTTTTGAGTCAGAGTATGAATTGTAGTAGGAAATACAGAGAGTCTTATAGGGATACCTAGTAATAATTGGGCCATTACCTGTTATGACAAGCGTCAGGCTGTGTCAAAACTTGGATTGTGCATTTCCTGTCATGACAAGCGTCAGGCTGTGTCAAAACTTGGATCCTGTTGTGACAAGCGTTAGGCTGTGTCAAAACGTGGATCATCTTAATTCATCTTAGCTCTTAGGTACAAATTACTACGCATTTGCATTTGCATACCTAGCTGTTGCTGTTGTCAATAGTTATATAAATTCGTTAATATGATGGAAGTGAGTTATAATTTGTCATGATTGACTTTTAAAATTATTTTGAATGACCAAATTTGGTATGTGGTCTATATACCTCATATTATAATATTATAATATATGTGAAATGCAATACAGCTGTCTTTATAAGCACCAGATCTAATATTTCAGCTTGAAATAATTTGAACTGTGAACTTTACATAATGTCAGAATACTGAAAGCTTTCAAAGCCTGAGTAGGTATTTAAAAACCTTCCTAAGAACATTTCTTAAGGAGAAGATTTATTACAATAAATAAATCTTAGCACATGGGATTATATTAGGTTTCTACAACCCAATTAAAACTACTGTAAAGAATATCATGTGCAAATAAGAGATAAAATAAATGGTTTTCTCTTTGAATTGTTTAAATTAAATTTTAACACTGATTTGTTTTAGCAATAAGTTTACTTGTTGTGTTGTTATTTTATGTTGGTGTAGAGGACATAATTAGATCATGTGAGTAAAAAACTTTAAAACAATGAAGCAGCAATGTAACTCCACAGTAGGTACAGATATAAAATATTGATATATTATATTATGTAAGACCAATAACAATTATCTATTGCCCGGTAGACCATAAGCCCTGACAGCAATCATCTTATGATCAGATCACATTTCCACATAAGCTTCAGTAACAAACTGTCAAGTTACACTCACCTAAGCATATTTACTATATTAAAAATGAAGGAGCGCTTCACTACTTCAACACTGATAACTTCATTGCTGTTATAGGTACTATGCATACCCAAGCTTTCCTGAATGGACAAAGAAAAAATCAGCTAATAAGTTGTAGCTAATCATAAAATAAAACCTTTCACAGTTCCTTATAAAACTTCTAAAATTAAGTAAAATAGGTATAAGAAAAGGTTATTATAAGTCTTGACTTGACTTTACTATTCTTATAGTAATTATAAGAAATTAATTAGCCTTGTAATTTTTCCCATTAGGAAAAAACTATTTAAATACTTAGTATAAAAATTAACATAATATCAACATGTGTGTAATGAATTCAAATAGATACCTGTGACCGATATATCTTGAATTTATATGTATATTATTTTGAGAGAGTAACATGTTCTGCTAAAAACTTAACATGAGAGTGACTTAAGGCAGATAATAGCAAGAACATGAATATTAGTGACAAGAATGAAAGCACTTTTATGTTTCAGGTTTCAGTGCGCACCACCTGATTTATACTCAGATACTATCAAACTGATTTATAAGTCGCTTTATGATTCAACTTGGCCATTCTTTAATTAAATTGAATGTCTTTATTAGAACACAATCATTTACATATTATACTCTTGCTTGCAACAACACAAACACAAACTTTGTTGCTAGAGAGCGCTTATCTCTATGAAGAAAGTTCTTTTAAGCCAACTGATGTGTTGAGAGAGAATTTGGACTTTTGGGACAACATGGCAATACAAGAATGAATCAATTTAAGATCTATCTGCATATCCTGACAGTTAGAATTCATGTCTGATCCACGCCTGAACGAGGAAGACTATATCCCCGATAAGGATATTACAACCTGATTCTTTGAATCTAGGTGCTTTATGATTTGAAAATGAGGGGTTGCGCCTACAGCCCAACAGCCACTGCGACCTGTGTAGATCTATTGTAGCTATCTAGGTGCTTAGTCCCTAGCAGATATGATTTGCAGTAGGATATTGTCTCCATTTAAGACTGCCTTCGAAGGCTAGCCAAGAACTGTTCTGTAATTGCAAATTTTTTATTTTTTTCAGTGCTTTATTTGACACAGGACATATTTAATGAGGTATTGTAGTATAAGGCTGCAAGTGTTCCCTGTCTCGGATACATTCCAAGGCCTAAAGATTGAATGTTTGATAGTTTTTTACTGGTTAAGACATAATTTCTTCTTGTCAGAAAACTTTTGCTAAAAGTGAGGTTATTTGAAAAAACATAAGACTTTTTGGGCCTTATTTCTCTGTGTTACTGGTATTGCAGAAGTATTGACAATATTTGGTCAAAGTTTTAATGGGTGTTGTGAGGTTTGGTTATTGGAAAACGTGACTTAGCGTACGGCTTATCTGAGCCGTCAGATTGTCTACTAGTGGGTCCGATATGATACTTTAAGTATTTATATCGTTATTTTGTTTGAAGGAGATGCAAACTTACCGGTTTCCTCCGAGGATTCGGCATGGGTCATTGTCTCCTTCGTAGTAACAATCCCGAAGTCCGATCGGGTGATAAATCTCGCACATTTTGGATGTTTTGTGCGAGAAATACACCAAACACTCACAAACACCTAATAACACTTGTGAATTTGGATAAATTTGTTCTATATTTACTTAAAATTCACTCAAAAATATTCTCGTTGCAAGTTGCACGAGAATCACAAACGCTATGACAGTTCGACGGAAGTCGACACAACGCGCCACAGGTTGATAGTGGCGCCAGCTGGCGAGTAAGAATAGCTTAAACTATTACCGGATATGCAAGGTATGGTCCATTTTCCTTATTAAAAAGACACTCAAATTGAGAATCACGACAGCTTCTTCAACTAACAACACTTGTGTTTCATGAAGGCATATAATGTACAATTTTGTACTTACTGCAATTTCAACCGTGGCTTATTGTGTTTTCCCCCTGGGAATCAGATATTTTCCCGCTGTAAAGAAATGAAGAAGAGATCTAAAAGAAAGACCTGGGCAATTATATCATATTCATAACTGTGATCCCCCTGTAGTCCAAAAATCTTGTTTTTCAGGAAAGAATTGAACCTGACAATGAACACAGTGTATCAAGAACAATGTTTGAACCCAACATCAGGACGGATGAGGAATTGATTATATGTCAAAAACAATTGCAAGTCGAGTTGAAGAAAAAAAAGAATGGTGAATGTTCAGAAGCAGGAACTGGTAATTCTTTTTTACTTGTTTAGTGATTTGTGAGAAGGTGAGCTGATGGCAGTGTATGATTTGGAGATGAAGTGAAACCATCAGTTGTTGAGAGTAGAATGAATAATTTATTTGAGAACAGCTCGTATTTATACAATTTTGACATAAAAATCATGATCGATGTAGGTAGAAAAATGACAAAATTATGTAGGTAGTTAAACATTGACAAAATATAAAAACTAGTGAATGTAGACAAATAATTAATATTTTTGGATTTTGTGGGTAGAAAAAGCTGCTGCATTTGGATCTTCAACAGTGCACTCCGAGCACCTGACGGACACTGCCACAGATTCATGACATTTTCGTTACCGGAGAGTATTTCCTTGTGAATAGACTGAGCAACCCCAATCAGTTTGCTGTAACTGTCCCTTTCACCCAGTATTGTATAGTATGGATGGATATTAGATTTTTTTTTATTTTGCTTAGGAATGGCATCTGTCACAGTTATTATTATCTTACAGTTTTTTTTTAAGTTTATTGTGAAAAACATAAAACACAGACATTGTGTTGTTACAGGTCAGGAGCTGGGTCTTCATTCGGAGGTCGACCTCAAGCTTGAACCTGAAGAATTTGAACCCAATAAATTTGAACCCCAAGATTTGAAGGAAGAGCTTCAAGTCCGGAGTGATGATAATGGTTGGTTCATTGTGTACATGTATATGAATGGGGTGTATTCAAATTAGCTGCCCAAACTTTAACATGGACATACCCTTGAAACAGAACAATTTTCTCTACCAAATATAAATCGAAACATATTTAAAAAATTAGGTCTGCCATACAGACTAGGGTTTATGGGAGGCTCAATTTCTTTTTTATTTTATACAGAAAAGATATCAAATTAAACATATTTTTTTCTTCGTTTTAAACTAGATTCACCACCGAATGAAGAGCTCCAATTAAAGAGGAATGGAGAATCTGAAGAACATCGTACATTTGACCACAGCCACATCACTAGCATTGACCTACCGAGTTACAAGAATGGCAAAAATAAAAATAACATTCCAAGAAAAAGTCAGAAATCACCTGCAAAATGTCATTCCATAAAGATCAAAAACGATGAAACTAATATTTCATATTTTAAAAAAGATAAAACATTAATTGAAACAAATAATGATTATTTAGAAAAAAATATCATGGACAGTCAAGCAAATGCAGCGCAAGGTAATACTAAAGATTCATTTTTACAGAACAAATTTAAATGTAATATTTGCAATTATGCAACAAACACGGAATTTATACTAAAAGCACACATGAAAGCGCACTTGTCTTTTAAAAAATATATCTGTGACACATGTTCGTATATCACATGCAATAGAAAAAGACTCAGACATCATATCAGAACACATACAGGTGAAAAACCTTATAATTGTGAGATTTGCGATAGAAAGTTCGCCATTAAAAGTACTTTAAATACTCACATGAAAATACATACAGGTGAAAAGTCTCATGCTTGTAAAACATGCGATAAAAAGTTTATTAATAAAAGTTTACTTAATTATCACAGCAAAAAACACACTGGTAAATATCATACTAAATCTTTTGCCTGTGACATATGCGATAAAGAATTTTCTAGTAAAAGTGCTTCGAAAGTTCATTACAGGATACATACAGGTGAAAACTTAATAGCTGAAAAGACCTATGAAAAGACTTGTGACATTTGCGACAAAAAATTTAGTCATAATTGTCTTTTGAACAGACATATCAGAACACATACCGGTGAAAAACCTTTTGATTGTGACATATGTAATAAGAAGTTCTCGCATAAAGGCTCTCTAAATAAACATAAGAAAATACATACAGGTTTTGACATATGCAATAAAAAAAAACTTTATACTTGTGAAATATGCGATAAAAAGTTCATCACAAAAAATAATTTAAAAGGGCATAGCATAATACACACAGGTGAAAAACGCTTTGTTTGTGATACTTGCAATAGAAAATTTGTGCAAAGTAGTTATCTTAAAAAACATATTAAAACACACACAGGCGAAGATCTTTATGCTTGTGAAATATGCGATAAAAATTTCATCACAAAAAATCATTTAAAAAGGCATAGCATAATACACACAGGTGAAAAACGCTTTGTTTGTGATACTTGCAATAGAAAATTTGTGCAAAGCAGTGATCTTAAAATACATATTAGAACACACACAGGCGAGAAACCTTATTTTTGTATGATATGTGATAAAAGGTTTAATCATAAAAGTAATATGAAAAAACATCAGAAAAATCACATGAAAAGTGAAAATCTATGAACCTACTTGTAATCTGATCATCTTGTGATAATATGCAACTTTTGTTATTGGTACAATAAAACCTCTAAAATTTTCATATACAGAAACAAAATGACGAACTTTTTTTAAATGTACATCTGTAGTCGAGTAGTTTTGTAAGGAATAAATATGAATGAATAATAAAAAAGCATTTTTTTATACCGACGACGACGACGACTTTTATATTCATCAACATCTACAGTTGCTTCCATGCTGGACTGGGAGTGATAGAAAAACATAGAATGTGCCAGCTGCATCTCCTCCCGTGCATGCTGTAAAAATCAGCTAAGGCAATCGAGGGTTTCAGTGTATTGAAATTTAGGCGATAGGCTGACAACCTGTCACTATAGCAATATATACATAATTGACTGTAATAACCCTCAAAACTTGTAAGACGTGGCGGAACGACCTTTGTTTAGGTTCGATTTTGCTCTGCCTACCCCATTACGAAAAAAAAAATGACTTCCCATACTAACTGCGCTATCAGCTGATGCATTTCGTTCAAAAGTTATTTTTCGTTTTTTGACCTATGTTTCTTAAGGAAAGTTGTTCAGTTTCATGGGCAGATTCATACCTTTCTTGATGCATATGTCCCCTTTCTGTTACACGTTGTATAATTTGCTGTTGTATTCCTGTTTATTCTAATTTTTTTTATTTAGAGTCGAATCGGATTCGCTCAGCAAGACTTCCCTACCAGCTTGGGTAGTTACAAATAAAATACAAAGTACGTAGAAATTTATATTATTTAAAAATTAGTACACAATTCAGAAGTAAACTAAACATATTTTTGTACAAACAAAATAGATAGCGGCTAAGGCTAATACAGGGTGTAAAGTAAAAAAAAAACGGTCAAGTGCGGGTCGAACTCGCTCACCGAGGCTTCCGTACCAACTTGGGGGTATTTAAAGCGAATATAGAACCCTCTTTCTTTATAGTCCCTCTTATTAAAAAATATTTTTTATTAGATTATAATTGTATTTAAATAAAAAAACATTTATTTTGAACTTTACTTTTTAATTTATAAAGAGTATAGAAAAACACATTAATTAGTAGGTAAATGTACGTTTCAGATTTCAGAGGTAAATTATAAATGTATTTTTTTACTTTTATTTTAATGCCTAAAACATGGTTAATTAATATCTAAGTAACTAATCTACCTAAACATATACCTACTACTGTATTCACTTAAAGTAATTAAAGGAAGATTAAAAAAAAAAGCGCGCTTCAACAACAGAATATATTCTAACTAAAATTCCACTTGCGAGCGGTATGACGTGACGTGACGTGACGCGCCGCGAGTGACAATAAGGGTCTATGTGCTCGCGGCAAATGTCCCTTTCAAACCAATGACAGAATGCGCGCTCTGTCCTTTTCTAGCATGGGGCTGTTTCAAGCCGATTTCATATATTTTTGCATATATCTCAATGTACACAAAAATTATTGAAAAACAGAGTTGATTAAAATGTTCTTCATAATTATACGGTGAATTCGATATAACATTTGCTGTTTCTAAGCTCATAGAAATGTCACAGTTGTTGAAATTCGGCATTGAGACGCCAGTTTTTCATGATATTTCTGATGATTTCCTGGTGTAATCATAGTATTTTTAGATTAAATCTATGAATCTAGTTGTTCTCCATATTTTAGAGAAGCTAACCATGTATAGATTTATTGAAAATTCTACTATTAACTATCATAACAAAGTGAAATGCCGGTCCAGCTTGAAACAGCCCCATGCTAGAAAAGGACCGAGCGCGCATTCTGTCATTGGTTTGAAAGGGACAGTTGCCGCGAGCACATACACCCTTAAATACGAAGTGAGCTAGGTCAGATGTAACTTCAATCAAAGCTTTTCGCCTGTATGTGTTCGGCTTTGGATATGCTTAAATAAAGAACCTTGTTGTGTAAATTTTCTGTCACATATCTTACAAGCATAGGGTTTTTCACCTGTATGTATCCTCATATGAACTCTTAATGTGCCCGGAAGTGTAAATTTTTTGTTGCACACGTTACAGTTAAAGAGCTTTTCATCCGTATGCGTCCTCATATGATCTTTTTTAGCTCCTAGAGTAAGCTTTTTCTTGCATATGTCACACTCAAAGGGCTTTTCACCTGCATGTGTCCTAATATGTCCTCTTAATGCACTTGGACTTTTAAATTTCTTATCGCATATCTTACAATCAAAGGGCTTTTCACCTGTGTGTGTTCTGATATGACCATTTAAAGTACTTAATTGTGTAAACTTCATATCGCATATCTTACAAGAATAGGGTTTTTCACCTGTATGTTGTCTAATATGTGTGTTTAAAGAGCTTGATACTGTAAACTTTTTGCCACATATCTTACAAGCATAAGGCTTCTCACCTGTATGTGTTCTGATATGAGTTGTTAAAGTACTGTCTTGTGTAAACTTTTTATTGCATTTCTCACACTCAAAGGGCTTTTCACCTGTGTGTATTCTCATATGGATATTTAAATTAGTTTCAACCATAAACTTTTTATCGCATATCTTACAAGGATAGAGTTTATCACCTGTGTGTGTTCTGAATATATGCCTATTCAAAAGACTTACTCGTGCATACTTTTTATCGCATATTTTACAAGCATAAGAGTTTTCGCCTGTATGCGATCTTATGTGAATCTTTAATGTATATGAATTTGTAAATTTCCGATTGCATATATTACAATCAAAAGGTTTTTCACCTGTATGTGTTCTGATATGCCTACTTAAAGTACCTGAAAGTCTAAACTTTTTATCGCATATCTTACAAGCATAGGGTTTCTCACCTGAATGTATTCTGACATGGTAAGACAAACTATGAGAATGTGTAAATGTTTTTTCGCAAAATTCACAAACGTAGGGCCTGGGCCTGGGGCCTGCGTGTAATCTCGCAATATGTAAATTTAAACTGGAACTATTTTTAAACATTTTATCACATATATCACAGTGATGACGCCTTTCTCCGCTATGTTTTTCGAGATGACGAGCCATAGATAGTTTTCCGGTGGCAATGTATGAACATATGTCACAGATATATTTATTTGCAGCGGAGTGCGCTTTAACGTGTGCATTGATATCTTTAACTCTATTTGTTGTATACTCGCATGAAACACACGAGTAGTTGTTACCCGAATTTTCATTTACGTTGTAATTCTTTTCTGTATCACAAATCTTTTGCTTATCTTTGTCCGCATGTCTTCTATTATGATGATAAAAATTAGATGACCGAGCAAATTTTTTGTCACATATCTTACAAGCATAGGGTTTTTCACCTGTATGTGTTCTCATATGATCAATTAAAATACTTCCTTGTCTAAACTTTTTACCGCAAATCTTACAAACAAAAGGCTTTTCACCTGTATGTGTTCTGATATGACCATTTAAATGGCCTACTTGTGCAAACTTCTTATTGCATATCTTACAAGAATAGGGTTTTTCACCTGTATGTGTTCTCATATGATTTTTTAATGTAATTGTCTGTTTAAATTTTTTATCGCATATCTTACAAGCATAGGGTCTTTCACCTGTATGCAGTCTGATATGTATATTTAAATTACGATGTTGTGTGAACTTTTTATCGCACATCTTACAAACATAGGGTTTTTCACCTGTATGTCTTAAAATATGAGTTTTTAATGCATTTGACTGTGTAAATTTTTTATCGCATATCTTACAAACATAGGGTTTTTCACCTGTATGTGTTCTTATATGGGAATCTAAATAACATTTGAGGGTAAACTTTTTATCACATATCCTACAAGCATAGGGTTTTTCACCTGTATGAATTCTGATATGCTGGTTTAAATTGCGCTGATCTGTAAACTTTTTATCGCATATCGAACAAGCATACGGTTTTTCACCTGTATGTGTTCTGATATGATTATTTAAGGTACCTGGTGCTGTAAACTTTTTATCGCATATCGAACAAGCATACGGTTTTTCACCTGTATGTGTTTTAATATGGTAATTCAAACCAGTTGACTGTGCAAATTTTTTGTTGCAAATTTTACAAGCGTAGGGCTTGTGGCCCGTGTGTGACCTCACATGTAGTTTTAAACTAGCACGACATTTATAGCTATTATCGCATTTATCACAATGATAACGCTTTTTTTCATTATGATTTTTAAGATGACATATAATTTTTTGTTTTTTGGTGGTAATATAAGAACATAAGTCACATATATATTTATTCACAGCGGAATGCGCTTCATTGTGTGCTTTGATATCATTTTCTTTATTCGTTGTATACTCGCATGAAACACACGAGTAGTTTTTAGCCGAATGTTTGCTTGCGACGTAATTCTTTTCTTGATCTAATATTTTTTGCTTTTTACCACCTAAAAGAATTTTATTCGTTACTACAACAATATCATCAGTACTTTTATCAGTTTTACATTCGTTGTCATTAAGCCGTGTTTTTGATTTCTTATTTGTTTTTGTAATAGAGCTGCTCGCACCTGTGCCCGCCTCCTTGTTAGTGTTCGTTGTGTCAGCAGAGCTGTGTTCTACAATGTTATCATCAGTCCGGTCTTGAAGATCATTCGTCAACTCTCCGAATTTAAATTTCTTGGGTTCAAATTCTTCAGATTCAGATTCTTCGGGTTCAAATTTGAGTTCAACCTCCGAGTGAAGACCCAACTCCTGGCCTGTAACAACACAATGGGGTCAATTCTAGGTGCCATCGCTAAAACTAAAATTAAAATACACGTCTCTCTTTTAAAATAATAAGATAGAAAAAGGACAGGTGACTTATACTCTATGGTTTAAAACTTTTTCTGAATTATTTTGCACATTTCCTCTGTATTTTATCAGCAATCTAAATACATGGCGGTTATATTTGACAGATAACGCGTCAAATCTTGGTAAAATCATATGAAATTCATAGAGTATAATCGAAATCCAACCATCACTCTCATGTCCTTTTTCAAACTTTTTAATCTGAAAGAGACAGACAACTTAAATTTAGATGGCACCTAGAATCAATATCTCTCTCTATTTTAACATGCTTTTGTGCTTTTTTTGCACGAAAACGAAAGTAACTCTTGTCTGTTAGTTTGTTTCTCATTTACGTCTGAACTGTCTGAACGGATTTTGATGTAATTTGGCATGGTGATAGGTGGTAACTTGGAGACAGTCATAGACTACTTTTTACCTCGGGAGAATAAATATATTTTCATTTTATTAAGCCACAACACGGGTGAAACTGCAGAACTATTGAGACTAGTATAGGCGCAAGCCCCTCTGTCTTTTGAGGATTTTGTTTTTTATACAAAGTCAAGTAGGTTAGATAACTGCCTCCATGGGCTCTTGATCCGGAGGTCCCGGGTTCGATTTCCAGCGGAGGGATATTTATTAATTTATCAGTTTGTGAGATTTTTTCCCATTTGGTTGGGACATTGCCGGCTGTATCACCTAACTGTCCGAAATGAAAAAGGATTCCGTACTTTGGAGGGCACGTTAAGTCATCGGTCCCGGTCGCTATCTTTGATGGTGGTTGTTACAGAAACCAAGTGAGGCCTTTAGCTGTGCCATAAGACGATTTTAAGACTTCCTCAGGGTTCATCGCGTCAATCAACCCACAGGGCAGAAAAAGTTACCTTTGATATATGTAGCGGCTTTGTGCTTAGCCTCCTTGAGACGGAACAGCGCCAGTCTGAACTGCCTGGCCGTCGACTCCACACCACTCCGCTTCAAACACTCCAAGTATTCACTACCTTGCCATTCACTTGTATCTGAATGAAATAAAATAAAACATGTAAAAAAAGTACTGCATTCATAATAAATAATAATTTTAAACAACTTTCCTAAAGCACAATTATTAGCTCATAAAAAATACATTTACCATACAAAATTGTATTGTTACTTTTGCAAACATGTACTAAGTAAAGAATTACCAGTTTCAGCATCTGAATAATCATCGTCACCATCCTTTATAAAGAGCTTCAGTATAAAGTTTGGGAGTCGAGTCAACTTTACTTGTAATTGGTCCCGAAATAAACTCAATTCCTTATTCGATACAGTGCTCTCATCGTCTGATCCTATTTGTTCCTGAAACATTTAATATTTGTTTCAAGTCAATTCTCCCCGTCCAGTTCCTAATTATAATTCTTAGTAGCGCTGTCACTTTCTTAATTTCGACATGAGAACAGGATAGCAAATAAACACATGTTATTGACATTCCTAATTTAACATAAGCTGCTTTAATTTAATCATTAATATTTTAAAAATGGCTTCACAACTCAAATTTGAGTCGTATTTTGCCAATGGGAGAGTCTATATTGAAAAAACATGAGTTTAGATTCTTTCTCTTTCCGAGCATAGAGCATGTTCCTTCAACTTCAACTTTTTATTTATATGGCAATGGGCCGTATTTTAAATGAAATAATCAATCTAATGTCAGATTATAAATGTCACAACATGTGTTTATTTGCTATCCTGTTCTTATGTCAAAAAGAAGGTGAGCGCTACTAAGAATTAGTAACTGGACAGCGAGAATAGACACTTGTGACTCATTTGTGCATAACTCATAAATACATTAAGGTGTTTCTAAACGAGCAACATTTTCTGCAATAAGCAAGTGGATGCAATATTCGCAAGTTATTGCCTGGCCATCACAAAAATCTTTTGTTACTGATAGCCGAGCATTCTATGACTGGGCCATGTGTTCAGTAACATTTTCATGATTATTTTTAATTCATTCTTCACTTTTCATTTTCAATCCATCTAGTCTCAATTTACACTATTAAGGGTGTTTGTGTACTTATCGATATTAGATACAGATAAAAAAAGCATGAAATTATATAGCCAAATCAGATATGAATTAGATAAAATTCAGTCAGAGAGTCAAGTTCAGGGCGGAGAGAGTTCTAATATGGATGTAAGTATCTGAGCCTCATATTAAAAATGTGCTAAAAGTAGGTTATAGAATGAAAAATCAATTTATGTTATTTGGCTCTTTCCGCTGGGACATAATTGCAATGCAATATTGCATAGTCTGGTTGGTATTGCCTGCAATGTTTCTGGCTACTGTATAACAGCCATAAATTGCAGAAAAAAATGCCAGTTTATCGCATGTTTACATACAAAAGCTAATATTATAATTAAATTAAAAGAATGCTCACAAATTTGACTGAAACATCAACATCAACCGGAGATGGTGTTGATGCCATGGCCACACGGACCTCCACCCACTGCTGGAATTTTTATTTAGATTATAGTAACCACATGATTTTGACATAGTAAGTGCATATGAAAGTAATTTATTTACACAAACAGAATAAAACAAATAACACACAACTTAGCCTATTTTGCACAAAATGTGCCAGAGTCCTGGGAACTCTGCCTCGATGTGGCGTGCTGAACGAAATGTTTTTTTATGTAAGATTCTTTATAGGTAAAGTGCATATTAAATTGTAATTTTATTTTCCAGAATAAGTGTAAAAAATTAGCTTGCCTTTGCCTTGTGTTATCTTCGCCCGCTTGTATGTACCGGTAGGAAACACGACACGACTGATTACCTATGCATGCCCTATGCTATGCATTTTCATATGGGCGCTCCACACTCGCGCGCGAAGCCGCGAACGACCCGTGAAAGACCCGCGAAACATGAGTGTAGAACCGTGTCGCGTATTCTTCGCAGCTTCGCGCCTGTTCGCGAGTAGTTCCCCGAAATGTGTCGGTTTTTTGGTCCGCGACAAAGGGACCACGAGGCGCGAAATTAGCGCGAACGTGATTGGGCTCCACATTCGCGTGCGGCTCAGTCGCTTGATGACGAGAGCTGCTAGTGGTTGTGCCGTTGGGCAAATTATTTCCGTTTTAACCTTTTTTAGAATAGATATTTAAAAAAAAAAAAATTTAGATATTATTTATATTGATAGATATTAGATATTTATTAAACTTTTTTAGCATTTTTTTATATTTTTTTATGAATGCGTAATTATAAATCGCTAATGCGCAAAGTAGCCCCGCACCCGTAGTAGCAACTACGATGTCCATCTTCGTCAAGCCCGCGAACTACACTGTGAACCTAACGCGAACCTTTGCGAGTGTAGAGCCAAGAACAGATCTTGCTGCGATTCACGCCACGATTCATGGCGTGATTCGCGCCGCGAATCGCGTGCGAGTGTGGAGCGCCCTACGCCTGCCGACGCGCCTGCGCTGATTCGCAATCAGTTTCACAGTTTTCGATATGAAACATGAGGAAAATCTTTCTTTTTATATCAAGAAATGTTTTTTGTAACGTATTTACTCACCATCTGACTGTCTTCTGTAGTAATATGTTGTTCAACTCCCAGCGTCATTTTGTTTGCGTTCTAAATCTGAAAAAAAAAAATGCTTGTTGATGTATGAAAATGTGAATTTTAATGGTTTGAATTTTTAGTATTTTGATCTTGATAGATAGATTTTCTTACTAATTTAGTGTTTTAAAACCTATTTATTCTGTTATTAGAATATTTTGTTTAATTTTCTATTTTATTTAAGCGTTTTCATACATCAACACTTAATACTAACATAAAAAAACACTAACAATCTATTTCTTTCTTTTTTTCAGATTTAGAACGCAAACAAAATGACGCTGGGAGTTGAACAACATATTACTACAGAAGACAGTCAGATGGTGAGTAAATACGTTACAAAAAACATTTCTTGATATAAAAAGAAAGATTTTCCTCAATGTTTCATATCGAAAACTGTGAAACTGATTGCGAATCAGCGCAGGCGCGTCGGCAGGCGTAGGGCGCTCCACACTCGCACGCGATTCGCGGCGCGAATCACGCCATGAATCGTGGCGTGAATCGCAGCAAGATCTGTTCTTGGCTCTACACTCGCAAAGGTTCGCGTTAGGTTCACAGTGTAGTTCGCGGGCTTGACGAAGATGGACATCGTAGTTGCTACTACGGGTGCGGGGCTACTTTGCGCATTAGCGATTTATAATTACGCATTCATAAAAAAATATAAAAAAATGCTAAAAAAGTTTAATAAATATCTAATATCTATCAATATAAATAATATCTAAATTTTTTTTTTTTTAAATATCTATTCTAAAAAAGGTTAAAACGGAAATAATTTGCCCAACGGCACAACCACTAGCAGCTCTCGTCATCAAGCGACTGAGCCGCACGCGAATGTGGAGCCCAATCACGTTCGCGCTAATTTCGCGCCTCGTGGTCCCTTTGTCGCGGACCAAAAAACCGACACATTTCGGGGAACTACTCGCGAACAGGCGCGAAGCTGCGAAGAATACGCGACACGGTTCTACACTCATGTTTCGCGGGTCTTTCACGGGTCGTTCGCGGCTTCGCGCGCGAGTGTGGAGCGCCCATGACGGGGCCTTTTTTTTTTTTAAATTGAATGAACGAATGAATGAAGAATTGACCTTACTAAAAAAAGCTAATGTCGAATTTTTGCAGAAAATTTCATTTGAGTGCGGGCTAAGGACGTTATTTTCATTTTTTTAAAATTATTACCAATGAGGAGGAAAACTGCCTTTTTCTCCCGCTAGGTGACGCATGGGCGACTGTACCTTGAGAACTGTCAAATTGTACCAACTTTTGTAAAAAAATTGAATATTTTTAGAATATTATCAGTAAATGCCACAATGCAGTGCATTTAATTGCAAAAATAGGGGAATTCATTTGTTTTCCAAAGATTACAAATAAAGAAAACAGTGAGAGACAGTGGGAAAAAAAATTACGTATTAAAAACTTCAATGCAAGTGATGCAAGTTGAATGTGTTCAGCGCATTACAAAGAAAGTGATTATATTGAAAAAAATATCGTTTATGTTAAAAAACTGATAAAATCGCAATACACATGTGACATTGACACGAAATAAGGTACAGTCGCCCAGAGCGCCATCTGTATTTAGCTTTTAGTTTGGCTCCTCATTGTTACGTTAATATTGGTATAATATAATACAAATTAATCTAGTTTATGTGTTCCAACAGCAGATATAAATTTTATAACTCGTATACCTTGTACAAGTGTGAAAAAATGATTTGAAAGTTTAGTAAACAAAAAAGCATATGTTTTGAGGACAAAGAATCCTTAATTTGTTTTTGTTAAATAATATCAAGGTTGATTATAACAAAGTGGAACAGATACGTGAAGTATTTTAGTTGTTAATTAAACACAGACGTTACAGAGAATTGATAATTTGGTATGGTATCAAGTTACAAAAGATTAGTCATACTCATAATGTTGATAAAAGCAGTTTGCTTGCGCATATACTCATCCTGTACCTCCTATGGGACTCCCCTTTGGTCTGTGAATTCCCTTTTTTAATATAACTATGACAAAGAAGAAGAAATTACTATACATAGATAGAATTATATAAAGGAAAATGAAATAGATAAATTCTGGTAAAACAATATATAGTACAAGTCAATTAACTGAACTGCAAATAATATTTACACTGCCGTTTCAATTGAGACTTAAATAGAAAAATAAAAGACTGAGAAGAAAAGATCTCAATACCACTGTACTTAGCATCATAGTAACATAGCCACAATTTGACACTAATAAAGAAGGAACAATGGAAGGTGATGATGATGTTCAGCCTCTCGTTTATGATGATGTTGGAGACCAGGAAGAAATCAACCAGGAACTTAACACTCAGTCAATCAATGCTGATCCTGAGTTTGAACAGGTAAATTAAAAAGGAAAGATTTGTTTGTTTGTCAAATGATCAGAGGTAAAATAATAGGCATTATTTTTGTTATGAGAAAAAAATCAATATTTCCCCTCCCCAGGCTGTCTTTTGATCACAGAGTCAAGTTTAGGGCGGAGTTGGGATTACCTTTCGTATTTTCACCTGTTGGAATATTTTGAAATTAAGTCCCAAGCCAAATTATAAAAACTGTTATACAATAGAGCAGTGTTTAGTAATATGATAACATTTATTTATCAATTATAACATGTCTTTGTGTTACCCAAGGGTATTATAAAAGCATAATATAATCACATGTTTATTTATCAGAGCTTATCACAGCAATATTATGAATGAACGCCCATTAATAATATAATCTTTACTTTGTAATATAAGTAAACCACACTAAACTAACTGTTATCAAATAATTTGTTGTATTGTAGTTTGTATTCAATTACAAAGTAAATAAAAAATGGTTCTTTTATCCCATCAGAATTAATCTGGACAATAATTATATCTAGGACAATGTGAGTCATAAACCTAGATTACAGCTAGGCTGGGTTTGTAGGACAAATATAATAGCTGTTGTTTCCTTATCTTTACTAGTTAAGTTTATAATTATTATTCAATATTATTAATTTGTTAATTATAGTTTATAATTATTATTAGCCATTCGGATCGTTATCATTAATTGTTATGTTTATGTTTAACTGAAATCAATACAATATATGTAGAATGTATAGACAAATACCATATATGTAGAATGTACCAGCAGCTTCTCTGCTTTGGGCATACTTAAAATTGTGTAGAGGTAGACATGATTGATTTCAATGTATTTCATTTCGCGATGGGCTGACTCGACTATCTATCACTACAACAATACACATCCCTGTCATTCACTTCATTACATATGCTATAGGCCTAAAATCTATTAGCCAGACATGGCAAAAAAACACTCTGTACGAACATTTGCTATATTTATTTTAGGTAGTACACGGCTACCGACGCAGCCGATGGCGGACGATCCTCGTGCACATATTCTCAATCGTGACGTGCGGAGTACCCTTCCTGCTGTTCCACTGGTGCCCGACATGGTTCCTCTACGCTACCTCAGTGCGGTGCTGCTTCCAACTGGCTGACCAGGTGTTGGTTATTGTAAGTATACCATTATGAGAGTACAATAGATGCAGAAATGTATGGCAACTCTTTACAATACACAAGTCTATCTGAAACGACTTTTTATTGAGTCATTGACGCTCTGCCTACCTCGTAGGCGATATATGCGTGATTTATGTAAGTTTGGCATTACTACACTAACTGGTAACTCCATTATTGTGTGGTTAATTCTTATGTAAATTATGGTATTTGTTTGCTTACAGGAAACATATCAAAAGAAATGCAAGAGCTTCTACATACACAAAATATTGGAGAAAAATATTGCAGATTCAAGGTGAGTTGGGTTATTTTGCTATACATTTATGTCGATGTAAGTTTAATCAATTAATTAAATTGTGTTAATTTGGTTTTAGTTGGGGCTATGTTTGGGCTTAATAATCGCGCCGCGGTCGTGGGTTCGATTCCTACATGTTCGGAGTTTGATTAGGATAATGTAGATTAAATAAAATATCTTTAAAATTTAAAGGTGCTTGTGAGACAGGCCCGCAAATCGCATGAGGCATAAGGTCTTTTAAAAGCTTAATTCCGTGGTCATCGGGTCGTTCATCGAACCGAAAATTACAGGAAATTACTCGATACTCAAATATTGTAATTACTTGTTTTTTACAGTGGTTTATTCAACGAGGGTTTCCAAGATGATTCCGAGAAAGGCAAGGGGCCGGTTGAATGCGCCGAAGACTTGAACACGCCGATCCACTTACACGATGGAAGTACTCTAGGTAAGTTCTTAATACAGCAAACAGATAGGCATCCAAACAACAATCAAAATCATTTAAAATTGTAATCTATATTTTTCTTGTTGACCCGGAATGTTAGGCATTTATCACTTGGTTTTAACTTTTTATTATTAAACGATAAACAAGTGTTATTCATATTGAATATTTGACACGGCTTACTTGTTTGTTGTGAGACAAGGCTTGTGCCTCGACGTTTCGACCATATACGATGGTCTTCCTCAGGATAATAAAAAATGTCTGGAGCTGGTGGATAATAAGAGTAGTTACAGATGTTCATTACTCGCTGTCAATTTACATAAACTTCTCTCTATTTCAGCTGTTCAACAGTACCGCTACTTCCGTCACAAGAAACAGAACCTAATCTGGGACTACACCCGCGCGCAATGGTCTTTATTAGCCGGTATTGAGCGTGGAGCTACTTGTGCGCAGTTACAAGCCATGGGGGGCAAACCACCCTGCAGCGAGCGAAGAAGCAGAATGGCTAATAATAATTATAAACTATAATTAACAAATTAATAATATTGAATAATAATTATAAACTTAACTAGTAAAGATAAGGAAACAACAGCTATTATATTTGTCCTACAAACCCAGCCTAGCTGTAATCTAGGTTTATGACTCACATTGTCCTAGATATAATTATTGTCCAGATTAATTCTGATGGGATAAAAGAACCATTTTTTATTTACTTTGTAATTGAATACAAACTACAATACAACAAATTATTTGATAACAGTTAGTTTAGTGTGGTTTACTTATATTACAAAGTAAAGATTATATTATTAATGGGCGTTCATTCATAATATTGCTGTGATAAGCTCTGATAAATAAACATGTGATTATATTATGCTTTTATAATACCCTTGGGTAACACAAAGACATGTTATAATTGATAAATAAAATGTTATCATATTACTAAACACTGCTCTATTGTATAACAGTTTTTATAATTTGGCTTGGGACTTAATTTCAAAATATTCCAACAGGTGAAAATACGAAAGGTAATCCCAACTCCGCCCTAAACTTGACTCTGTGATCAAAAGACAGCCTGGGGAGGGGAAATATTGATTTTTTTCTCATAACAAAAATAATGCCTATTATTTTACCTCTGATCATTTGACAAACAAACAAATCTTTCCTTTTTAATTTACCTGTTCAAACTCAGGATCAGCATTGATTGACTGAGTGTTAAGTTCCTGGTTGATTTCTTCCTGGTCTCCAACATCATCATAAACGAGAGGCTGAACATCATCATCACCTTCCATTGTTCCTTCTTTATTAGTGTCAAATTGTGGCTATGTTACTATGATGCTAAGTACAGTGGTATTGAGATCTTTTCTTCTCAGTCTTTTATTTTTCTATTTAAGTCTCAATTGAAACGGCAGTGTAAATATTATTTGCAGTTCAGTTAATTGACTTGTACTATATATTGTTTTACCAGAATTTATCTATTTCATTTTCCTTTATATAATTCTATCTATGTATAGTAATTTCTTCTTCTTTGTCATAGTTATATTAAAAAAGGAATTCACAGACCAAAGGGGAGTCCCATAGGAGGTACAGGATGAGTATATGCGCAAGCAAACTGCTTTTATCAACATTATGAGTATGACTAATCTTTTGTAACTTGATACCATACCAAATTATCAATTCTCTGTAACGTCTGTGTTTAATTAACAACTAAAATACTTCACGTATCTGTTCCACTTTGTTATAATCAACCTTGATATTATTTAACAAAAACAAATTAAGGATTCTTTGTCCTCAAAACATATGCTTTTTTGTTTACTAAACTTTCAAATCATTTTTTCACACTTGTACAAGGTATACGAGTTATAAAATTTATATCTGCTGTTGGAACACATAAACTAGATTAATTTGTATTATATTATACCAATATTAACGTAACAATGAGGAGCCAAACTAAAAGCTAAATACAGATGGCGCTCTGGGCGACTGTACCTTATTTCGTGTCAATGTCACATGTGTATTGCGATTTTATCAGTTTTTTTAACATAAACGATATTTTTTTCAATATAATCACTTTCTTTGTAATGCGCTGAACACATTCAACTTGCATCACTTGCATTGAAGTTTTTAATACGTAATTTTTTTTCCCACTGTCTCTCACTGTTTTCTTTATTTGTAATCTTTGGAAAACAAATGAATTCCCCTATTTTTGCAATTAAATGCACTGCATTGTGGCATTTACTGATAATATTCTAAAAATATTCAATTTTTTTACAAAAGTTGGTACAATTTGACAGTTCTCAAGGTACAGTCGCCCATGCGTCACCTAGCGGGAGAAAAAGGCAGTTTTCCTCCTCATTGGTAATAATTTTAAAAAAATGAAAATAACGTCCTTAGCCCGCACTCAAATGAAATTTTCTGCAAAAATTCGACATTAGCTTTTTTTAGTAAGGTCAATTCTTCATTCATTCGTTCATTCAATTTAAAAAAAAAAAAGGCCCCGTCATGGGCGCTCCACACTCGCGCGCGAAGCCGCGAACGACCCGTGAAAGACCCGCGAAACATGAGTGTAGAACCGTGTCGCGTATTCTTCGCAGCTTCGCGCCTGTTCGCGAGTAGTTCCCCGAAATGTGTCGGTTTTTTGGTCCGCGACAAAGGGACCACGAGGCGCGAAATTAGCGCGAACGTGATTGGGCTCCACATTCGCGTGCGGCTCAGTCGCTTGATGACGAGAGCTGCTAGTGGTTGTGCCGTTGGGCAAATTATTTCCGTTTTAACCTTTTTTAGAATAGATATTTAAAAAAAAAAAAATTTAGATATTATTTATATTGATAGATATTAGATATTTATTAAACTTTTTTAGCATTTTTTTATATTTTTTTATGAATGCGTAATTATAAATCGCTAATGCGCAAAGTAGCCCCGCACCCGTAGTAGCAACTACGATGTCCATCTTCGTCAAGCCCGCGAACTACACTGTGAACCTAACGCGAACCTTTGCGAGTGTAGAGCCAAGAACAGATCTTGCTGCGATTCACGCCACGATTCATGGCGTGATTCGCGCCGCGAATCGCGTGCGAGTGTGGAGCGCCCTACGCCTGCCGACGCGCCTGCGCTGATTCGCAATCAGTTTCACAGTTTTCGATATGAAACATTGAGGAAAATCTTTCTTTTTATATCAAGAAATGTTTTTTGTAACGTATTTACTCACCATCTGACTGTCTTCTGTAGTAATATGTTGTTCAACTCCCAGCGTCATTTTGTTTGCGTTCTAAATCTGAAAAAAAGAAAGAAATAGATTGTTAGTGTTTTTTTATGTTAGTATTAAGTGTTGATGTATGAAAACGCTTAAATAAAATAGAAAATTAAACAAAATATTCTAATAACAGAATAAATAGGTTTTAAAACACTAAATTAGTAAGAAAATCTATCTATCAAGATCAAAATACTAAAAATTCAAACCATTAAAATTCACATTTTCATACATCAACAAGCATTTTTTTTTTTCAGATTTAGAACGCAAACAAAATGACGCTGGGAGTTGAACAACATATTACTACAGAAGACAGTCAGATGGTGAGTAAATACGTTACAAAAAACATTTCTTGATATAAAAAGAAAGATTTTCCTCAATGTTTCATATCGAAAACTGTGAAACTGATTGCGAATCAGCGCAGGCGCGTCGGCAGGCGTAGGGCGCTCCACACTCGCACGCGATTCGCGGCGCGAATCACGCCATGAATCGTGGCGTGAATCGCAGCAAGATCTGTTCTTGGCTCTACACTCGCAAAGGTTCGCGTTAGGTTCACAGTGTAGTTCGCGGGCTTGACGAAGATGGACATCGTAGTTGCTACTACGGGTGCGGGGCTACTTTGCGCATTAGCGATTTATAATTACGCATTCATAAAAAAATATAAAAAAATGCTAAAAAAGTTTAATAAATATCTAATATCTATCAATATAAATAATATCTAAATTTTTTTTTTTTTAATATCTATTCTAAAAAAGGTTAAAACGGAAATAATTTGCCCAACGGCACAACCACTAGCAGCTCTCGTCATCAAGCGACTGAGCCGCACGCGAATGTGGAGCCCAATCACGTTCGCGCTAATTTCGCGCCTCGTGGTCCCTTTGTCGCGGACCAAAAAACCGACACATTTCGGGGAACTACTCGCGAACAGGCGCGAAGCTGCGAAGAATACGCGACACGGTTCTACACTCATGTTTCGCGGGTCTTTCACGGGTCGTTCGCGGCTTCGCGCGCGAGTGTGGAGCGCCCATGACGGGGCCTTTTTTTTTTTTAAATTGAATGAACGAATGAATGAAGAATTGACCTTACTAAAAAAAGCTAATGTCGAATTTTTGCAGAAAATTTCATTTGAGTGCGGGCTAAGGACGTTATTTTCATTTTTTTAAAATTATTACCAATGAGGAGGAAAACTGCCTTTTTCTCCCGCTAGGTGACGCATGGGCGACTGTACCTTGAGAACTGTCAAATTGTACCAACTTTTGTAAAAAAATTGAATATTTTTAGAATATTATCAGTAAATGCCACAATGCAGTGCATTTAATTGCAAAAATAGGGGAATTCATTTGTTTTCCAAAGATTACAAATAAAGAAAACAGTGAGAGACAGTGGGAAAAAAAATTACGTATTAAAAACTTCAATGCAAGTGATGCAAGTTGAATGTGTTCAGCGCATTACAAAGAAAGTGATTATATTGAAAAAAATATCGTTTATGTTAAAAAAACTGATAAAATCGCAATACACATGTGACATTGACACGAAATAAGGTACAGTCGCCCAGAGCGCCATCTGTATTTAGCTTTTAGTTTGGCTCCTCATTGTTACGTTAATATTGGTATAATATAATACAAATTAATCTAGTTTATGTGTTCCAACAGCAGATATAAATTTTATAACTCGTATACCTTGTACAAGTGTGAAAAAATGATTTGAAAGTTTAGTAAACAAAAAAGCATATGTTTTGAGGACAAAGAATCCTTAATTTGTTTTTGTTAAATAATATCAAGGTTGATTATAACAAAGTGGAACAGATACGTGAAGTATTTTAGTTGTTAATTAAACACAGACGTTACAGAGAATTGATAATTTGGTATGGTATCAAGTTACAAAAGATTAGTCATACTCATAATGTTGATAAAAGCAGTTTGCTTGCGCATATACTCATCCTGTACCTCCTATGGGACTCCCCTTTGGTCTGTGAATTCCCTTTTTTAATATAACTATGACAAAGAAGAAGAAATTACTATACATAGATAGAATTATATAAAGGAAAATGAAATAGATAAATTCTGGTAAAACAATATATAGTACAAGTCAATTAACTGAACTGCAAATAATATTTACACTGCCGTTTCAATTGAGACTTAAATAGAAAAATAAAAGACTGAGAAGAAAAGATCTCAATACCACTGTACTTAGCATCATAGTAACATAGCCACAATTTGACACTAATAAAGAAGGAACAATGGAAGGTGATGATGATGTTCAGCCTCTCGTTTATGATGATGTTGGAGACCAGGAAGAAATCAACCAGGAACTTAACACTCAGTCAATCAATGCTGATCCTGAGTTTGAACAGGTAAATTAAAAAGGAAAGATTTGTTTGTTTGTCAAATGATCAGAGGTAAAATAATAGGCATTATTTTTGTTATGAGAAAAAAATCAATATTTCCCCTCCCCAGGCTGTCTTTTGATCACAGAGTCAAGTTTAGGGCGGAGTTGGGATTACCTTTCGTATTTTCACCTGTTGGAATATTTTGAAATTAAGTCCCAAGCCAAATTATAAAAACTGTTATACAATAGAGCAGTGTTTAGTAATATGATAACATTTTATTTATCAATTATAACATGTCTTTGTGTTACCCAAGGGTATTATAAAAGCATAATATAATCACATGTTTATTTATCAGAGCTTATCA
>JARACY010003839.1:0-30408 GCA_029255725.1 Scrobipalpa atriplicella | reverse complement strand
AAAACCGATTTATTTGGGTACTTGACTGGGTAGCTTAGAAAATTCAAAACGTTTATACTTAAAACTGATGGCTAAAAATATTGTGGATTTCATTCATCATTAAAAGCAAAATGCACATTTAGATTTTAATAATCGAATTAAAAGTATATAAGTTATTGATTTGATTAGTCAATATTTAGTAAAATGTGACGTCATAATTTACTATTTTCATACAAAAAAGCGTTTTTGACATTTCATAAAAAGTTGCTGATTTGACTAGTTGAAAAGTAGCCAATACTGGGTTATGACGTCACACGCAAGTAAATGTTGACTACTGAAATCAATAACTTCTATATTTTTAATTTGATTATTAAATCGAAATGTGCATTTTTTTTATTATGAATGAGATCCGCAGTATTTTAGCCATCAGTGTTAAGGTATAAACGTTTTGAATTTTTTTAACCACCCAGTCAACATGCCTATTGGTGGTGGACCAACCAAAGACATCGACGACTTTTCTTTCCTGTGGCAATGTCAAATTAAACGGCGATGAATTTGCGACCATTTCCCCCCCGAAGTCAGGCGACAAGCAACTTGCTGTGTTCCCAAATTTTATAGGAATGTCAGTGCCTTTAAGGGTCTATTCTATTTCATCTTCTTCGAGTCTGTCTCTGTCTCTTTACCTACTACTATGACTAAACTAGAATCAAATGTTTGTAACGTACTTTGAGCGCTCCACCTAGAAGTCCCGCGTACAATATGAAGGCCAGACTGAGATGCGCCGCGAGCCGGTACTGGGACACACGGGGCACGTCACTCGGGCCCTGGAACCTGTCCTCCAGACCTGACTTCACCATGTACCAGCCCATTAGACCCTGCAACAGGGAAATATAGTCATTGGTAATGGAGTGCAATTTTTAAATTTCATTTTCATAACCTAGCAAGTGCGAACTGTGTAGAAATAAAGCGAGCGAAGCGAGCATGAAATTACATACTCGTACAAACATAAATCACACACAAGTCTAAACTGAATGCCAGCGGACGCCTGTTTTCAAACTGATTAGTTGTTAGAAAAACATTGTCGGACTATCTGTAAAAATAACATAATACAAACGACAGAAATACAAGCTAACACGGAGCTAACACGAAATTAAAAAATCATAACATAAAAGACGCACATTTGAGGGAATGGCGAGAACTGGCGCTAAACCGTGATCAATGGAAGGGAGGGAGAGAGGCCCTTGCCCTGCAGTGGGACACCACAGGCTCATAATAATAATAATAACATAAAAGATCTAACAACCGAAACGCGAGCGAAGCGAGCAAGATATGAATGGACATAATATTATGTTTTGAGGTGTAGAACTAACCTGGCAGGCCACTAGGGCACAATACACTCCAACCCTGACCTTCATCCCCTTGTTGAGATACCCTCGCGCCCAGAAGAAGGCGGCCGGTATGAACACCACGGCTCCTATAGCGCGGCCCCACGTGCGGTGCGCGAACTCCATCCACCAGATCCATTTGAACTCTGATAAGGTCATGCTCATGTTTTTGCTGGAATAGGATAGAATATGCGTTATACAGGGAGAGAAAAAATTAGCTGTCCTTAACTATGAAACTGAACAACTTTCCCCAAGAAACATATGTCGAAATATGAAAACGTCGAGGCTAAATGCCTCCGCCGAACAAATCCGAGTATTTTATAAATATGGTAAACTCACCCATTATTTTAGTTTTATTTTATAAATATTAAACAAAACTGTATCAAAAGAGCAAAGGCTGAATGCAACACTTATTTTCCACAATTCGTTATGCATTTTACTCATATCTCTTTAAGTTGCTAAGTACATAAAGTATTAATTACGTTCAAACAATACTCCATAAACTAATTAACTTACAACAAATCAAAACAATCCACTATTAATTATTCTTTTAAAAACACTTTTTATTATATCTCAATCTACAACTACATATTACTTATACTCAGGAAACTGCTGGCACTTGGCGGACGCAAGAGATGAGAGACGCAGGGGACTCAACAGAATGAGATGAGAACGCGAAGGATGAGGGACGCTAGGGAGGCTAAAGACGATGGACGCGAGATACGAGGGACGCAAAACACGAGGGACAAAGGACGAGAGGGACATGGGAGAAGGAAGAAATAAGGGAAGATAAGCGCGAGGATCCCATGGGATAAGAGGGATAAAATCGCCATCTATAAAAAAGGAAATAAACTGCACCTAAAAAAAAAGATTAATGAAAAAAAAAAAAAACATAATGAAGATTAATGAACGTGGATGAAGCGAAAGAAGTATGTAAGGATCGTAGCCAGTGGAAAGATGTGGTCTCTGCTTACCCCTCCGGGAAAGAGGCGTGATTATATGTATGTATGTAGTTGAGATTAGCTAGCTTATCTACCTCTACGTACTACTTATACTCAGGATACTGCTGATACTTGGTGAACTCTCTCTCCCACTCCTCGTCAGTGGTGGGCAGCTTCTCCCCCAGCAGCTTCCACGTCACCATCGACAGACCAGACTCCGTGAGTCGCGTCACGCCGCCTGCAAATCAAGCCATGGATTCTGAACTAATTTGTACGCATGCTTAATATAAACAGGGGAATATGTGTTTAGTGCAAACCAAAATGTTGGTCTTTCATTCTGCAGAATTGTTATTATAGTTTGTTATTTTCATTATGGATTTTTGAGTAGATGCTTTGGACATTCGTAAGACAAAATTTAACACCAGGTAGGTATATATTACTTCAGTTATAATTACTCAGAATTTTGTGACTCAGGAAATTAAAATTTGTTAATTTTTGTGATTATAGAATTTTCATCAAATATTTTCTCATTTAAAACTTATTTATAGTTACTTCAAGAGTCAATAAGTACTTCACAGGTTTATCAAGTAAATGAAAGTCATATTATTTTAGAAAATCTTTATTGTGAAGCAACACAATTTCAAAGAACAAGTATCACAGTTATAGGCCAAAAATTAAATAATTACTGGTAATATTTTTGACTGTTATTATTTTACATTTCACATAATTTCACATTACATTTAAAAGTAACTGACTTATATGTTAGATACTGGATTAACCAGAAAATATAAAGTAAGTAACAAACTACTCATAAATAAAAGTATTTGTCATCAAAATAATCATGATATAAATCTTAAAATACATAAGACGCAATTAGTAACTCTATTCTACTTTCCTTCAGTAGTTTTAACAATAACCATAATCACACAGCACACACTATAAATGAGTAACACATAACTGGAGACCATACCTAAAACAACCGCTGTGAAGACCATCCCACTGCAGCCGAGAAGCCAATAGCCAACCACCTTGGACGTCTTCTCTGAGGGTTTCGGTGCTGAGGAGCATAGCCGGGCTACAATGCCATTTGACTTTAGGATGTCTCGAAGCTGGAAAAAAACAAAAAGAAGTTAAAGGATTTCATGTAAAGACATTCAGATGTTTATAAACATAGGTGGTATTGTGCAACAATAAGCTTGTTATTCTGTGTGATAAGAATAATATTTATGCTATAGACTGGAAAAGAAGTGGCTATTTATACACTGTTTACATAACTTGCACACATTCAGGAATAAAGTATTATTATGTATATAAATATGATAATTCGTAATGAATAAGAGGGATTGGTTTAGGTTGGATATATCCGCTAAACTGTTTTATTTTATTTTAATCCTCTCTTCAGAATTCATAGATTGCACCATATTAAATCATAGAAGTTCCCTTGACTTTGTAAAATGTACTTGTATGCAAAATAAATGAAATTTAATTTGTAAATTATAAAGAAACACATAAATTACAGCATGAAAACTTACCCTCGAGCCTCTGAAGCTATTCAACCCACTACACCTAGCAGGCGTGATCAGCTGTCTGGCCACCACGTTACTGGTGCTGAAGCCATTCCTAGCACCAGGCAGCAGCAACTTGTTCGGAGCATTGCGCAGCGACTGCGTGCAGCGGCATAGCGATGCCACACTCAACATTGTGAGGATGCACACCTTCTGAAAGGTTATGTGCGCCTCGTAATAATAACCTATTAGTATAGGCAATTAGGCAATAGTTGCTGCAATATTCTCTCCTGTATTTAATAACGTCTTAGGGTTGTTAAGGCAAACGGAGTGTAGGACGTTCTGAAATTAGGTGGGGCGATGATATTTGTAATAAAGCGGGCAGAAATTGGACGATAACGGCTGAAGATCGAGCTGAGTGGCGTGCCATGGGAGAGGCCTATGTCCAGTCCAGCAGTGGACTGGACTGATACAGGCTGATGATGATGATGAGTGGTTATGTTATGAAACTTCACTGCTCGAAAAGATGATGATTATGAAAATCTATCAGGTTAACTTACCTTTTCAGGGCTTAACGGAGTTTTAACAGGTTTTACTAACAACAGAATGAATTTATTATATGGTAATAAATCAAGAGAATATTTTATTTACTTCCTCTATGGAGAATATTTAATATTTTTTTTTTTTTTTTTTTTTAGCAATGGTCCCTATGGGGACATTTTGCCAGTGTCAAGTAAATAGCTCTAAATAGGTCGAGTGACGTCACGTCGAATAAACACCGAATTTAATATCAGAAAACAAATCCGAGCGCGGGAGTGCGTTCACGCCAGTGTACCAGTGTATTGTATGTATTTATATTATCTTTGGTTCACTTCACGCGTGCACCTAGGGGAAACTAGGAGAAAATCACTGTCAAAATAATGTCAAAATGAATTTTTCTCTTGGTAATAAGATCGAGAATGGCGCAGTAACCATAGACTATTCCCCTCATCTTCCCCAAACCGTGCACGCGTGAACGCACACTCGTGAAATTCGTTGTTTTGCGCGGGAATCGTAACGAATCACACGTAGGACGAGTTTCTGGTTTTCTAATTGAATATTATATTATAGTGGGATTAGCATAATAATGTGCCGATAGTGAAAGACAATGTGGTGAAAGTAAGAAATGAAGTACAGAAATCCTATATGGTTCGACTCGACACTCCCGCGTAAATCATCTTCGACCTTCCGATGGAATGTGATGTGAGCACCGTTCTCGCATTCCAACGGGTTCTAGATTAGGTTAGGTTAGGTTGGGGTTTTGCGCGGGGAACATGAAAAATCTGACGGACTTTGTTCCTCGCTCCTAAAAATTAGTTCCTTGCAGTGTTTGTTGTGAGAAGCAAAGGAAGGCGCTACCGTATGATTCAGATTGTTATCTTCGCGCAAAAGTCTGTTGAGCATTGGAATGTGAATCACCGGCGCATTCTAATAACTTTTAGGTTAGTGTAGGTTAGATTAGGTTAAGAAGACTGAAGACAAAAAGACAAAATAATACTTTGAACACTAGGCTGCATGGGCTCAAGCTATTTGCCTTCCCTTACATGGAGAATAAAAAAAAAAGAAATTCGTTCGTCACATCAAGCGTCACATTTGACATTTGTAGTGTTGTACTAAAACCGCACTTTACCGTTTTTGAAAAGGTCTTATAAAAAGAAGCAGGTACTAAGAAACACAACACAACATAATCAAATTAATCAATGGGATCGGCGACTTTATATTCAAACATTATTTTACCATGAACATAAGGAGTAAGTACAGTTAACGATTAAAATTATTAAAGCCACCATGCTTTTGTAATGTAGATATTAATTATGCACGCACAAACTCAAACACACAATTAATATGATATTGAAACAATCACAAAAATATAGAATGTTTAAATTAAGTATCTCTATCTAGTCGGCTGATGATGATGAAGCATTTTTATTTAATACGGCTGACGATGAAGCATTTTTATTTAATGCGGCTGATGATGATGAAGTATCTTTATCTAATTCATCGTAATCATTTGATAAGGCCTTAATATTATCAAGTGAATTTTTCAACTCTCCTTCCTCTAATCCTTCTCCGACATAGTGATGAACAAATGCCCGTTTTGAATATAATAGTGAAAATTTTTTACACAGCCGTTCCCAAGCTTCTTTTACAGACGATGAATTACCGACCAAAACACAAGCTCGTTGCAAAGGTGCTAAGTCACCACCAGGCACTGTTAATGGCGGTCGGTCATTGAGACCAATCTGTTGGCACAGAAAATAAAATATTTGATAAATAATAAAATTATAACAGCTCAAAACAGTATCCAAATACCAACCTTAAATCCAGTAGGAGACCACGAAACAAATTTGACAGTTTTAGCATTTTTTATTTGTTCAATAGCTGCATTAATGTCATTTGGATTTACGTCTCCTCGAAACAATACACAACAGGACATGTAGTGGCCTTTTCTGGGATCACATTTGACCATTTGATTGGATGGTTCAAAACATTCCTTCATGATCTGTTGTGTTGAATTGGTCTCGTGGGAAGCACGAGAAGCGGAAGTAAAGGGTGCAAAAGTAACTAATGGATAATGAATTCTAGGGTAAGGTACCAAATTCGTTCTGAACTCTACCAATTCGACATTGAGAGATCCTTCAAATCTCACTGATGCGGTCATGCATGATACTACCTGCAAACAGAAATAAGTGCATTTAGTAGTGATTTGAATTTAAAATTCATTTAACTTACTTATTCATTTATTTAAGTATTTAGTAGTAGTACCTAATTATTAGTACCTAATATATATTTAATTTTGTGCACGTTTTATCCGCGTATCATTAAAAATAATCACTTCTGTAGGTCTGCTGTAATTTCTTATTAGAAATAAGCAGTGCCTGTTGTATCCTTGTTTTTAATGTCCTGTTTTTATGTAATTTCTTGTGTTCAATAAATTGTTAAATAAATAAATAAACTTTTATTTTTATTATCTGTTAAAGATACCTGAGCAATCAGTCTGTTTAAGTTTGTATATGTAGGCCGTGGTACTCCTAATGATCTTTCCAAAATCTCATAAAGCGCTTCGTTATCAAATATGAAACAAACATCCTCAGTATTCATGCAAGCATGCGAGGTCAATACAGCATTGTATGGTTCAACAATGATTGGAGATATTCTTGGAGAAGGATATATTGCGTATTCAACTTTAGTCTTTTTCCCATAATCTCTGTTAAGGCCTTCCAGCATAAGTGCAGTAAATCCTGAACCAGTTCCACCACCAAAAGCTCGAAATATCATGAATCCCTGAAGACTTGAACAATCGTCTGCTGTAAGCCGAACTTGGTTGAGGGCTACATCTATCATTTCTCTTCCAACTCCAAAGTATCCACGAGCAAAATTACTGGCGGCGTCTTCCTTTCCCGTGAGTAAACTGTTTGGATGAAAAAGCTGTCGATATGCTCCATTTCGTATTTCATCTGTACGAATAAAAAAATAATTAGGAATTTAACTACTTAATCTAGCTAGACTCCAGAATAGGATATGCCAATTCGCAATATATCAGATAAATAAATAAGTATGATAGGAAGGGATAGGACGATGACGGTGTCGGTAAAGCGTTTAAGAAACACAATTTTTAGACAAACTTTACAAGATAAAGTAATAAAAATAAAATAACTAACTATTATTATGTTCGTCCGTCGTATGTTTGATTCTCGCTCGCGTAAAATATTTGTTTTCTAAAAGATTTCAAACATGAATGCACTCTGAGTGCAATATTTCAAATATTTTATTTCTGACACAACAAAACAAACATACGACCGGCGGCGCGGCGATACACGCATACCGCAGTTTAATAATATTATTTTAGTTACACAGAAATAAAAGATATCTGCCATAGCCATGGAGGTAATTATGTACCTACTATCGTCCATAGCATGACTGAAATGTAACGTAGGTATAGAAAAGAAGGCAAGCGTACCTATAAGATATTTTGTATTAAAAAATGTTATTATTTATAAATTAAAACCGGCCAAGTGCAAGTCCGACTCCGCACGAAGGGTTCCGTACCATCATTTATACAAAAAATGAAAAAATGGCAATAAAATCATATTTGTTGTCCGACTCGCATTTGGTCAGTTTTTAGTATTTGTTGTTATAGCGGAAATAGAAATACATAATCTGTGAAAATTTTAACTATCTAACTATCACGGTTCATGAGATACAGCCTCCGAAACATTATCTACAAAAAACGGTCAAGTGCGAGTCGGACTCGCTCACCGAGGCTTCCGTACCAACTTAAAGCGAGTATAGAACCCTCCCTCGAGCACCCAGACTTTTTTCACCCAAAAATATCAACTGTACTAAAGGACAAACTTAAGTTTGCTGCTGTCCCCATACTAGATATAGGGAGACGACTACGAAAATAAGTTTGTAATCCTTTTTTTGGTGATATTTGAACAAATTTACAGTTTTTAGATTTTTTCCTTTTTCTTTGATTGTGCAATTAGACACTGCTTCCTTCTAAATTTCATAATTGTAGGTCCACGGGAAGTACCCTGTAGGTTTTTGAATCCTGAGGAAGGCAAAACCTATTATGGTACTTCCCGGTGACCTAGGATCTTTAAATTTAGCAAGAAGCAATGTCTCCTAGCAAAATTGAAGGAAAAAATTCAAAAACTATTTTTTTTGGTTAGATCACAAAAAAAGTATACTTTTAGTTTTCAGTTCCCTTGCAATAAATGAAACAAACGTTCGTATCTTTTGATTGCGAAGACTTAGAAGTTGAATGATTCTTAATTACAACTTCAAGGGACCCTAGATTTGAGTATTTAGTATAAATTTCAACTTGATACATTCACGAATTCCTGAGAAAAAGGGTCTTGACAGACGGATGGACGAACAGACAGACAGACTGACAACCGAGTGATCCTATAAGGGTTCCTTTTTTCCTTTTGAGGTACGGAACCCTAAAAACGAGCAAAAAAATCAAGCCCTCCTTAATATTTATTGTATTCTATTTTTTAGTATTTGTTGTATAGCGGCAACAAAAATACATCATCTGCGAAAATTTCAACCGTCTAGCTATCACGGGTCATGAGATACAGCCTGGTGACAGACGGACTGACAGACGGACAGACAGCGAAGTCTCAGTTATTACTTTTTACCCTTTGGTTACGGAACCCTAAAAACTATGTTGAAAATGTAGCATGCGTAGTCTGCTTGATAAAAGACACCTCTTGTACCTACCGATCGGAGTTGGTTCCAAATCAACCATTACAACCCTAGGGACCATTTTTCCTGCACCTGAAGAGCCAAATAAGGCTGAGGCTGAGTTTTCTTCTTGAGATGATTCCAGCATTCCATCAGGTCTAATACCATGTTCGAGGCAGTACAATTCCCAGCAGGCATTTCCAACTTGTACTCCGGCTTGACCAATATGGATATGTATTATTTCTTTCTGAAATAATATACCTACTGTGAATATACTATTACCTACCGATGATGTAACAGGTAAACTCTTATCATTGCCATTAAATATATACCTACACCCATTGCATAACTTGAAAATTTAATATAAATTTTAACTGTGAATTTAGATTATATATATTCCATAAAATTTACTTAACAAAACAAGTATTTTTTACATGATTTTTTTTATGATTTGGCTAAATGTTTACAAAATTACATGATGATTTGAAGTATGTCTGAAATAATTAAGTCAACTTGATTAGAGTAGTGCAGTTTCAGGTTACTGTATCACAACCAACTGGTTTTTCGTTTTTCTAGACTCCATGCTCGGAATCATCGGTCACTTTTTGCGGTACTTTTTGTGAAATGACCATGACCTTGATCTTTAGTGATGTTAAAAACGAGTTAAAAACCGTAAATTGATGTTAACCCCCTAGGAAAAGTTATGTTGTTTATGGAACTTGTTCTATCGTGTTGTTATCAAAATCTACGCTGATTGGTCAAAACGAAAAGCGTAACCAATATCTACCAATGAAACTTGAAAAAAGGAAAATCCAATATTTTTCCAAATAGAACGAACTATCTTCGTTCGGTTGACGTTGTAAACAAGTTGCTTTGATTCTTTTTTCGTTATCAATGTCTTTATAATTCTATTTATATTCAGATAAGATTACTTTTTGAACCTATTCAGCAAGGAACTGGGATAACTGTGTTCGAGTTTCGTGAGTTTTTAAGATGAATTTCGCCGGGAAAGTGGTATTAGTGACTGGCGCGAGCTCCGGCATTGGCGCGTCGACCGCGGTTTTCTTATCCCGGCTCGGAGCAAAGCTGTCCCTCACCGGCAGAAACGTCGAGAACTTACAGAAGGTGAGCAAAGACTGCGACAAATCAGCCGCCACACACTTGATCCAGGCGGATTTGACTAAGGAATCCGACATCGAGAACATCGTCAAAAGTACTATAGATCATTACGGCCAGTTGGATGTTTTGGTTAACAATGCCGGCATTATCGAAACGGGCACGATTGAAAACACTTCGCTCGCTCAATACGACCGTCTCATGAACACGAATGTCCGTGCTATCTACTATCTTACAATGCTGGCTGTACCACATATTTTAAAAACGAAAGGCAACATCGTAAACGTGTCCAGTGTGAACGGCATCAGATCTTTCCCAGGCGTCTTAGCCTACAACATCTCTAAGGCGTCAGTAGATCAGTTCACTAGATGTGTGGCCTTGGAATTGGCTCCCAAAGGAGTGAGAGTGAACTGTGTCAACCCTGGTGTCATCCTTACCGAGTTGCAAAAGCGTGGCGGACTTAATGAAGAGCAGTACAAGGCATTCTTGGAGCGTACAAAAGAAACTCATGCATTGGGTCGCCCGGGGAAGCCAGATGAGGTTGCCGCTACTATTGCCTTCCTGGCGAGTGATTTGGCAAGCAACATTACTGGTGCAAGCTTGCCGGTAGATGGAGGTCGCCATGCTATGTGCCCTCGATAAATTGTAAATACTCAGAAACTATCAGATGGTTTGATAAGTCTTCCAAGACTTAAATTTGGTGCCTTATACATTTTATAAAATTTAGATTTTAAGCATAAGTCAGTCATAATGTTTTATTTTTCCGAATTTGTTATTCATTTATTTTCGCTTTGTTAGTTGAGTGTTGAATAAATTTTATACAATATTTTTGAAATTCATAGTTTTAGTTGAAATGATACAAACAGTTTTCAGAGGTAATTTATTTATAAATTAAATTCTAAATTAAGATAATTTATCACAATTACTTATACTATCTTACAGTAAATAAAGCCTTTGAACAAATCATCAAATTCTTAGCAAAACACAGTCTTATAATAACATAAAATACCTATTAGATAGGACACCGATTATCTTAATACTAGGTGTCACATAGCAGCTATAATACTAGCTTGGTGCTTGTAAATACTATGGTAAATGGTAATTTTGTTAGTCAGTGACCTAAATAACTGTCCCAAGTGATATTTGAATTTATAACCTAGCATTTGAGTTCAGTTAAGTCTTAAAACTAAGGTGCTTCTCAGAAACATGCACTTAGATTAGAATATGTGACAGGTTCTTTAATGTGCTTTGTTTTACTACATTATTTGGTATAACTAGTACTGGCTTTACATATATAAGTAGAATCAATCTTTCGGCTTTTACAAAGGTTCAGCATCTGCCAAGTTAGCAGAGAATGTTATTATTTTCACTGAGTTTGTACCATTTGTAACCATAAAAAAAATCGTTATAATATTACTGGTAACATCATCACAAATAGCCAGGTCAAAGATAAATAAAGTACACTACTTATTCAATAAAACAGCCTTCCACTCAATATTATGAAACCTCCCATTCAGTCACAGTAAAAGACTAACAGTTAGCTTACAAATTGAATAATCCCGGTCTAATTCAGAGTTTATACATAATTCCTATGTTTTACATGGTTGGTACTCTAAATTAGGCCAAAACACTGTCCTACTCAGAGCAAAGATGCAGGGTTCTCGGGTTATTCATTGAACCCACGAACCAAAGGAAAGCAGGAGGTACTAAAGCAACAGAAGTTGGTTGGCGGGGACGGCGGCGAAGAGTTTCTTGCATTCATCCACACACGCTTTGATGATTTGCTCGAAGGCCGGGGTGCCGATGTCGCGGATCACCGGCTCCCAGTTCTCGTTTATCACTGTGTGGATCGTGTCCGCTGGAAACGAAAGGGAGTTTTAGTATCTATGTAAGAATATCCTGCTGGGCTGGCAGCATGCTTGACTTGACACTACGAACGTGCTCAGTCGAGCTAGGATCGAAGTAAAAGAAAAATGTAAATAGGTTTTGAGCTTCACGTACTACTGTACTAGAGATTATGCTGATGAATTATTATAAAAGCTTCGAGTTGTTATACAAGACAAACGAAGTAAGTATTAATGAGTAGAAGAAAATCTGTGACGTTTGCTTGGATGGATTAGTATTATGTTGTTGCTGATGATGATTTATATTTTGTAAGTAAAGCTTGGACAAAGTAAGGCGGTCGAACAGATGATGGAAGTCTTTTTCCAAAAGCATTATGCAGAATCTGTGGCAGGAATACTAAAATGCAGTTCAGATGAAGTTGCGAGTCGTCGAACAACATGTGACTTTTCATGTCCTTTTAACGAGGTCCTTAGAATCTACACTTCTCAGAGTCAGTCAAAACAGATGCTGGCAGCAATAAAACCAGCTGCAGACAAAAACTAATCAAGTTGAAAAAAAGCTTGGTTTAAATGAAACATGATGTTTTTCGAATTCCGAATATGCACCGATGATGCCTTTTTCTACATGCATGATGGTTAAGTTGATGACTGCAACAGCTCGATTAGTAAATAAAACAGAAGCAACCTGAAATGAAATAAACACTAAAACCCAAAGCCAAATCAAAATATCTGGCCAAAATCTCGAACCGTTCACGCATGCAACAGCTGATCGGCAGGCACAGCTGCGTAGAACATCTTGACCACATCCACGCAGTGTCCGATGATGCTCTTGATGGCTGGAGGCGCGATCTCGTCCATGATTAGGTGCCAGTTCTCGTTGGCGAACCTGTTTGTGGTGTCTCCTAGAATGTGTAATGTGTGGGATATTAAGGTCATCTTAGATTAGGGATTATCACAGTGCGTTTTTTTGTGTTGAGATATAAGTATCATTTCAAGAAATTAAAGGTGTCTTATTTTATTTTGGTGCTTTCATTCGTGAATTGGGATGAGTATTTTTTTTGTAAACGATTCAATTCTTTATCCACCGTGCGTGCAGCTGTCCTTGTAGCCGGACACCCTTCTTTCGCGTCGTCGTCCACTAAGACGGTCCGTTAACTACTTATAACTGAAGAACTGACTTACCAAGCTACTTGTATTACCGCTGAATAAGTTCTTGAACTTGTAGCCGGTCATCACCCAGAGCAGAGCCCTTCTTTCCTTTCGTACTCGACTACAGTAGTGGTCTGCTACAACAAAAGATCACTTACCCAGTTGCTTGTTTCCTCCGAAGAGGTTCCTGAACTTGAATTGCGCATAGTCCTTGTCCTTGGTACATTGTGAAGCTGTTCCTGTAGCCGGTTAATACCCAGAGTCCTTCCTTCGATTCGTCGTCGACTATGACGGTCCGTTAACTATAACTGAAGAACTGACATACCAAGTTGCTTGTTTCCGTTGAAGAGGTTTCCGAACTTGAACTGCGCGCGATCCATCGTGAAGCTGTCTTTGTAGCCGGTCACCACCCAGTGGCCTTCTTTCGTTTCGTAGTCGTATTTCACCACGATGTGCAGGTTCGCTGTTGAATCGAATATTATTATGGTTAGGGTGTTTGAGAGAAATCGATTGGTCCTTATGGTGTTCTTAATTGACTCATAGTCCATCTTATCTTCTCAAGAGAACGCCTAAGTCGAGGTTCAATAAACCACAGAAGGTAACCTTCAGCTAGTGGCCCAAAGTCTGGGTATAGTACACCATTGAGCTCTTAACTTTAGTCTGATCCTAGACACAAAGTTTTTTTAATATGGTATTTCAGAACGTACTTAGGTACGTACTTAGGGTTAGCCCTAGGAGGCTGAATTTATCCAAGTACTTATTTACTTGTCTAGGTAACTTAACTAGGTACACATAGTATTTAAAATGCCTAACGAACAAGAAGTCGTAACAAAACAAAGATGCCATCAATTAAGCCTAAGCTAAGTATTTATTAACGAGTTAACGACGCAGTCGTCGAAGTGTTATTTATAGTTTTACTGTTAAACGCATATTATTTTTACTTTACTTTATTATTTTTTCGTAATATTTTCAATAGGTTTATGTGCAATTAATTAAAAGTTGCAATACAATAAACAACTTGATTGATCTGTTAATTAATGTGTAGGTATTGCTTATTTACAAGGTTTAGGATTTAGGAAGTCGACAAAATGGTCCTAAAGGTAATTTTGTCGTGTTAACATGCCTTTCTTAACGGAGGTATTGGTATTGATACTTACTGATTTTGATCTTGGCCTGACCGTTGCCCCTGATGGGTAGAATCAGGACCTGGCCATCCATCACGTAGTTCGCCTTTAGCGTCACATTCGCTGTGAAGTCGAAGATCGCCTTGCCTTTCTCTGGGTTGATCCTGGTCAAAATTATTATAAATGTTATTTTTCTATTTAAGAAAATATTAAGGTACTTTCTTCTTTGAGATTGCTTATTGATACGGTCTTATTTGGGGACCGTTTGTCTTTTGCCACAGACATTTCATCAACGTCCATGGCAACCATAATGACTCTTACTGTCAAGTATCTGACACAAGGGTGTCTGAGTGAACTTGCTCTATCATAGCTATGTTAACTCCAGAGTTCGAAGAAATAAAGCCAGCTTGATGCAGGATTTCTTTGGAAGGGTAGTCTCGAGGCTCTTCCTTGTGTAGTATAGGTATATCTAGAATGTAATCTATGGATACATACTCACTTAAAGGCATTAACCCTGAAACCTCTCAGACCAGTCACAACAGTATCCGTAAAGTTCAGTCTCAAGGCACTACTGTCAATTTCCACGGTCCCCAAAGACACAGGGTCAAGCGGAGCGATGCCCAGCTCTGGTATTCCATCGGCGAACTGCGGCCCGGCCACCTGGATGCTCCTCTCTATGCACTGGTTGAGCTTCGGGTCTGACGCTGAACAGGCTTTGATGAAGGGTGCTGTGGAAAGATGCACTATTTAAGTGATGCGACGGATGTAAAAGTAAGTAGGTACTTAAAGGTATTACTTTGGACTTAGCATTAACTATAATAAAAATAATAATTAGGTACCTAGATCTTGTCTCGGTACTTTGTCTACTAGCTCGAATAGATTAGTTGAATTAAAGGTACATAGTAAATTAATTAGTAATGCCATTGAATACAAGAGGACAGTGGCCAAGGCAGCAAGTGTGATTCACATCTTAATGATGCTGGGGAGGCTATGTAGAATAAAAGATCATTGATCAATGATATAGGATCGTGCCTATCTGATATAAGACTAGTTACCAGTTATATTTTTAGTAAATGGTAAAGATATGTCTCTTAATTTACGAAGTAATATTAAAATAAATAATTTCAAAATTCCACAAATAGAATTTCGAAATTAAATGAATGTATGTCGAAACTTCAGCGATAAGAGAAAGGCGGGCTTTTAGGATTCATTTTACGAACCTACCAAGAACAACTACTATCACTGTCCTGTTGTTACAAAATTTAGGCAGTAGTGGCTTATTTGTGTCAAAAATATTATGTTAATTGAATATTTTTAGTGTGACAAATATGCGATTTAATTTCAATTTATTTAATCTTGCGTCATAGAGGTCATGCGAGCAAACGTCGAGTTAACAATCTAGCATTATTATATGAGCTTCAATAATTAAGATGCTTATTTTTAAATTCATATATGCAAATTTCGTCTAAGTAGTCATGTGCTTCCTTATATTAAACCTATTTACTTATTCTTCTGCTAATGTGCTGATGAAAAAGTAAATATTAGTATTTATCGTAAGGAGTTTTATAATAATTTTTCACAATATTTAGCAACATCAATTGCAATTATCTCTATTATTGCATTATCTCGCTTATTATTCAGCTCTACTGCAAGCGTTTTTCAATAGAGGACTCGTTATTAAATGGTGCCAACCATTAAGATGACTGCATGAAGGAGCCTCGCATCCTCATTTCAAAACAGATTCTTATAAAATCATTGCTGGACATGTCATTCATAGGCGCTGCGTTCTATATCCGAAAATTCTGGAAGATTAGGCAGCCAAAAATAGCTGCTACACAATTTGCACATACACTAGAAGCTTCCCTATCTAACGTTTGTTCTTGAACTAAGTAACTAGCTAATTCTATGCAAACAGGTCTTAAAAAGCTAAACAATTGCCATAATGAATGAGGTATCAGACACAGAATTTGTGATTGAGGAGTGACGAAACCCATTGTGAGCCACAAGTCACCAACTTGATGTGTACTTTCCTAATTCCCACACTAAGTGACTATAGCACCATACCTAAACTTAGGAACTAGGTAATACAGTACACTACAGGTAAACCTATACCACGCTGGTAGCTTCATTTCATTCCTTGTGGTAAGATTAGATTCGTGCTCAAAGTTATCACGTGATGGACTGTACGATAGATTTATTCGTATATCTTTCAATGGGAATACCTAGGTTGTTTTTTCTAGACCAAAGTAGGGTGAACTGATGGGAATGATGACAACAGCTTGGTAGAATCAGGTGTTACATCGACCGTTTTAGCAGGTAATCGTTTCTTCTGATCATTGCTTATTATCTATGTTGCTAGGCTAGCCATATACAGAACTTGGATTTTTTATAGTTACAAACGCTTAATGATCTTATTTGGTATGTAGGTAGAGTCAAAATAATGGATGGATACCTAGGCTCGTATTTATAAAGCAATCTAAAGATTGAGAGCAATATTAAGTCAAGTTTTGACAGACCGTTTTGTACTGAAAGAAATGACATTTCTGATACGAACTCAAACTAGCTGTCACTCTTGAGAGCTGATTATAAATACGGGCCCTAGTAACATCTTTACGTATTTTATAATTTCACAGATCCCCTATATTGAATGAAAGTGATCCAAGATAAGTGATGTGATCCTTTGACGCTGATACTTAAAAATTACTTTGATCAAATAAAAATAGGACGGTCCAAATTCCAAATCCCTTTTCAGAAATGGTGAAAAGTTGTCAATTAACTGTCACTAAATGAGAACCGGCCGTTTTCATACAAATTGAGGCTATTGGGCGCTTTTTCACTAGACGGCACGTCAACGGCAACGGCGACGGCACGGCGAGATCACGTGACAATATCTATGTGAATCGATGACATGCCGTGACGGTGCCGTGCCGTCAAGTGGAAAAGCGTGTCATATAATTTCATTGATTTTCATACATTATCTCACCTACGATATCGTCGACGGTACCGTGCCGTCGCCGTTGCCGTTGACGTGCCGTCTAGTGGAAAAGCGCCCATTTAGTGTGACACCATAGAAAAAATATATGACTGTCACCATAACTGTCACAGATTTAGTCGAGATTGCCGAACGTCATTTACTAGGATTTGAGAATTTGCTGGGAATAAACGAAATCGGGAGCACGAGAGAGCCTCATTGTAGTGCGCAACTCACAAAATCCGATACAAAAGCTCAGAAAGAATTTCCACGCAATGTTTACAAATCTCTCTCTTGGCCTAGCCTTATCCCGTTTCAATCGGGTGATTTACCCTGTATATTTGATTACATTCGATTAGGTAAGGCCGGTACTAAAAAACCGGTCCTTGGCGTGTTTCCGTGCAAGGGCCGAAAGGCTGACATTGAAATGAAACCCGATGAAACGAACGTTACCTAACACCCACCGGACGGGCGAACCAGCCAGTTCATTGCTCAAGATATACTGGCTGAATACTTTTCAATTTTGGAATCCGTGTGTGTGACAATCGGTCCTTTTTCCAAATTCAAAGTAAATAAATTCCGTAAAAACAACATACTTAGGCTCGTATTTATAAAGCGATCTCAAGATTGAGAGCAATATTAAGTAGGGATTTGACAGGTAGTTTTGTACTGAAATGACATTTCTGATACGAACTCAAACTCGCTGTCACTCTTGAGAGCTGATTATAAATACGGGCCTTACTTAAATAAATAGGTACTAACTTGATAAGTGCGTATTTTTTATACAGCATGCGTATAACGACGATGGCTCTCATATTGACTAGGTAGGTACTTACTTTACTTTTGTCTTAAAGTTACAAAATAACTAGCACAAGTTTATTTTCTTTTCTACCTTTATTCACTTTTTTCAGCTGAAATATAAAATCCAAAAATACACTTACGCAGAGCCCCCGCAAAACTTTCCGTAACACAGCAGGCAGCCGCTAGTAAGCACATCGCGACACGCATTTTGAAAATTAAAAAATAATCAAACCACTAGACCGAAAACGATGCAATTCACACTACGCGGCTCTCCCACAGGTGCAAGCTTTCGACTGCGCCTGCGACGGACAGAAAACCTTTATATATCTTGCGCAAACGCATGTATGCCTGATTCACTGCGACTACATTTAACCAGCCTCATAGACCCCCAACACTTTAGTCCTTACAACCAATTTACTTCTGAAACATTTTTATATGAAGTGCCAGTTTATACTGGTTATCACCAAAAATTTTGGCCAAGTAGGTAGGTATTTGCATTTCTTCCAAATATAAACAATAGTAAGAACCTAAATAATGCAGAGTGCAAATATTTTTAAGGTGTGTTTTGTTCATAAAAATTATCAATTTTCTTCCAAGGACATAGATATATGTTAAGTCCTTAATAATTGTGAAAGTTGTTCAGTATTATGAATATGTACACTATCAAATAATGAAAGTTTATTTAAAACGACCGTTTTTTAAAATGTTGGTCGGGTTCAAAGATCTTTCATTTTTCAAGGGCAGAAAATTTTGGATGTTGACTAACTACCAATTTCTACCTGTTGGTACATGACAAGGTTTTTAGAAGATTTTTCACCTTTTCGCAAACAAAGACTGTCAATATGCCATCCTATTTGATTCCTCCGCCAAGTTTCGTAGAATTTTCTTTCGTTTGATGATAACCTAAATATAGAGTCTAATTCGGCAAATGCGGCATAGCTACACAGTTCTGCATATGTTTAATATGTTTTGGAATCCTTGAGTATCCGGGTGATAACGTGAACTTCAACAGCTGCTTCCATTTCTCCCGGTCCTTTGTCCTTAAAAGGCTGAGGAGGTGGCATTAACTTCGCTCTACTGTACTCCACTTTCAGATCATCTGCATAGACCATTGTCTCGTAGAAGCAGGCCTATCTGCCAGGTTTTTCCTATCTCTGGGGATCCACTTAAAAACTAGCGTCGTGGTATGCTCCCCCTTCTTTCCGTAGTATATGGCCCATCCATCCATCTCACTCTAATTAAAGAGACTGAATCGACTGGAATGACCAGGAATGAGTTTGAGACTGCCGTCAAAGATCGCGAAAAATAATATTCTCTTTATGTCCCTGATGAAAAATAAAAGAATCTCATCATCATCATATCACTTCAGGCCTGAATCTCCTCCTTTACTTAATGGATTTTACAGCTTATACATAATCATATTATTCTTTAATTATATTCTGTGATTTAATTTTTTCATTCAAGCATTATTTAACTATTTAATAGCGAAATCAATATGGTCACGGTGTAATCAATAAGAACATACATCAATTATTTAAGTACACAGTACAGTAGATGCCGCGGTTTTACTCAACAACTCATAAATATTATCTATTAATCATACACATGATGAGGATACAAATTATTATGATGCATTAAGGATAATAGTAAGAGACATTTCAATACTTATAGAAATAGAAATAGGAAATATATACTTGAATATGGAAAATAAATAGAACTCAAGTTCAATATGAGATTGTTTAGAATAGAAAAAGACCTAACAAGTGCGAATTATCTCGTATCTCGAATTAGTTCGTAGATTATTGATTGGGCTCGATGATTATCTTATTGTTTAAAGCTTTCCGCCTGCGGTTTCATCCGCTTTGAACGAGTTTTCCCGTGGAAATGAAGGTATTCTTGCGGTGAAAACCTATGTCCTATTCCAAGACCTAATAATAATATTAGTAGGATGAATACTTTGTCTAATGTCTAACTAGATATTGAATACAATAAACTTGATATAAGATCAAAAAAGTTAGGAATCCGCCTCGCTTATAGTGAACTCGGACGCTTTTCAAAAATAATATCTGGATCCACGTCCCAATATTAGTAAACCTACATCTGTTTTACTTAACCAACTAGACCCTGCCCCTCACTAAACCTGTTAGTTTTTTAGTTAAGTACATTAATTCAAATACTACCAAACTGCTTAGCAGTGAGACTAGTTTTATAATTATTAGTTCTACAACTCTGCTATTTTGTTTACAAACATTCAGCTCGTATGTGAATCACGCACTACTACACCTGTGTGTTTCCTCTGGTTTGGTAACAGCGGATCCAGCCAGCCAGTAGCCTCCAGGCGTTTGCTTAAACCCCGGTTGGATAGTTAGATAGTTACACGTTTTTTTTTTGTTTTATCACTCACTAGCAGTCCGCCCGCGGTTTCACTCGCAAATGAGTTTTCCTGTTGAAATGAAGGCTTTCCTGCAATGAAAAGTAGCCTATGTGCTATTCCAGGTCAAAAAACTACACCACCTAGCACCAAGATAATTGTAAACTTACCTTACAACCTTTACCTATCACTTGAGTTCATTAAAGTCAAAGGGCCTGCTTAGAAGGGCACAGTACATACTACAAATAGTATACGTGACTGCGCGCGCGACGACCCATGCACTAATAGTGTCACAAATTACACCTTCTAATGAACCCATTTACTTGTAATAGTCTTATTAGGGAAATAGATATGGTCAGGTTATGAGCACGTGGCTGATATACTTATTTTAGAAATGTAGAGAGTCTTTTTTGTTTGAAACGAAATTTTAGGATTTAAAGTTCATGGCTGACATTTTAAAAATGTAGAGTATTTCCTGTTTGAAATAAAAAGTTATATAAGATGTAGATGTAGAGTTCTTGTTACAGAAAGACTTTTTATTCATCAAGATTCACCTGGTGATTGTGATTAGCAGGCCACAATCATACATTCAATTTGCTTCTGTCACTTCCGAGGAAATTCTTAAAGTTTTGTACATCTCTTGGTTCATCATTTATACAAAATATTTCCTACATTCTTATCGAATCTTTTAACGAAAAAACACGGTTCTTGATCGAGTGGTGTAACGGTGGAGCATACATTGACGACATGACAACACAAAACATCATCGAAATTACTAGAAGAGTTACTATAAATACAAACGAATGTTTCGAAATGTTTACAAATTTCACAATAACCATGTCACCTTTTGTTTCCAAAAGTAAACAAATTTTGTGTGGAATATTTTTTCCGTGGGTCAACAGTTCGTTGCCATTTAGTTTCCTGATTCGGACTAAAGTTGAGTGATTTTATAATTCTTTTGAAAGTTTGTCGGTTACGGAAAGGACTATGAACTTTCGCGCCAAATTGGCTCTTAATTTTATTGGCTTCTCGTATAAGTGTTGTTGTAGATGTAATTAATTATCATACCTATATGTATGACTCACTATAGTTATTTTAAAATTCTTTTGTAATTATATCAACCTACCTGTTCAAAAAAACAACTGTTGTCGCAGTCAGTCAGGTGATTGACAATACAGGGTGGTCAAAAAGTCGTGGATCAAACGAAACAGGGAGATAGAGGAGGTAATTTCCAACAAAAAATCTTTCCCCAGCATGGCCATAACTTCATTGCACGAAAAGATAAGATTATTTTAGTTTTTTCAATGAAATTACCGAGTTTTTTTACAATTTAATCTGTAAAAAATTAAATTGATTAAAAACAATAAAACAAATGCTGTTGTATTATGAGTCGATAATGTATCAATACTACAAAAATTGTTTTGCAGCTCTTGGTATCAAACTTAACGAGCAATGATTTTTTTTCCGTAAATTTTGAAGCGTTACAAAAAATTACTTCACACTTTAAGAGCACTTTTTTCACGTTTTTTCATATCAAGGTGCAAATTTCATTAAGTTAGCCTTATTTTTAAATTTATTAGTTTATCATAAACTGCTAGTTTTTTGTACGTTGGAACGCTAGAACTGTTCTTGTCACAATTAGGATTTATGAAACGGACAGACACTGTTTCACATTAACTAACCTAACCTAACCTAACCTAACCTAACCTAACCTAACCTAACCTAACCGGTGGATTGGTCGAGGCGGACCTATTGCATGGCCACCCCGGTCACCCGACCTAAATCCCATAGACTTTTACAAAAACCAACGTACAAAAAACTAGCAGTTTATGATAAACTAATAAATTTAAAAATAAGGCTAACTTAATGAAATTTGCACCTTGATATGAAAAAACGACCATAAATCCAAAACTAAAGATCAAAGAGTAAAGTGTTGTACCTCATTTGAATCAGCATTAAACCAGCAAGTTTTTTTAATACAAGGTCATTTTTCCGTAATACATTTTTTTTCCAAAAAGTGCTCTTAAAGTGTGAAGTAATTTTTTGTAACGCTTCAAAATTTACGGAAAAAAAATCATTGCTCGTTAAGTTTGATACCAAGAGCTGCAATAGTATATTGCTAACCAAAGGATGTAAGTCATCAAATGCATACGAGGTTTTTGGCGCCCGAGCGCAGCGAGGGCGCTAATGGTACGAGTATGCATTTGATGACTTACACCATGAGGTAAGCACTATGCTTTACATATCGAATGAAAGATAAGTTAAAATTATGGGAAAATATAAGAAAATTAAAACATGAAATTACGACGAAACAGTAGGCAATACCAACTCACTATGAGCGAATTTAACCATCACAAATATATGCATTCGCGTAAGAAAAATTATCTAATTTGCAAGTAGACATTTTGTTAAGTATACTGACTGTTTAATTTGTTAATGTTTTATAATAAAATGCTAAGTAATAAATCGACAAACTCAAGTTTTGAGGTTATAAATATGTTATAAAAACCACAGAGTAAAAATTTCATAATTTTCATAATCCTATGTTTACATTTTTATGGCCTTATTCCGTGACTCTATGCGTCATATTTAGTACTGGCCAGTTCGATATTTAAATAAATTCGAATAGAATTTGTTTTAAAATCGATTCCGATTCGATTAATCATCCGATTCCGTGTGTTTGAAATAAGGCTATCAACTTTTTTTTTCTTGCAATTTGACAGTTCCTTATTCAAATTACTTTGCAGCATAGGTTTCAAAACCTATGATGCAAAGTACCACTTACATCCCGGGTTTTAGGGTTGTATGAACCACTTACTGAGCATGAGATATGTAAAACAATTTTTGTAGTATTGATACATTATCGACTCATAATACAACAGCATTTGTTTTATTGTTTTTAATCAATTTAATTTTTTACAGATTAAATTGTAAAAAAACTCGGTAATTTCATTGAAAAAACTAAAATAATCATATCTTTTCGTGCAATGAAGTTATGGCCATGCTGGGGAAAGATTTTTTGTTGGAAATTACCTCCTCTATCTCCCTGTTTCGTTTGATCCACGACTTTTTGACCACCCTGTATTTCGAGGAAGTGCTATTTTTAGATTTAGCTAAAGTCCCTGTATACATGCGTGTACGCATCTCCCATTGATTTAAGAGTCAGTTCAGTTCACACCGAAAAAACGCCGCGTGTCAATGAATTAGTCTTTTTTGCATTGTAAATAAAGACTATAATGTTCCTGGTGTGAGCTGCCCCTTAGCTGTCGGGATATGTTTGGGACTAAAAAGAACTTCAAAGAAATCGTGCTACTACAAAACCCATATAACTGTTGGGGCCAAGGGCGCTCCGTGCTTGACATTGCACGTTACCACTTGCCACTCGATGCAAACAAACAGACAAACAGTAGAACATACCAGATGCAATCACAAACAAATAACAAACAGTCAATATTGGAAGAGCAATTCAATGTGAAGGGCTGCTTGTTGTCATCAAATCAAATAAACCCTCGATTATGTAATGTTGGGTATCTATTACTTCCATGCTGGGCTGGGAGCGATAGAAAAATTGAATTTTCCAGCTTCCCTTCCTCCCGTGCATACTGGAGAAATGTGGTAGAAGCCAGGATACACATCACCTCTACCATCCAAAAATTGCCCTCAATTTTTGTCAGACGTGGCAAAGGCGCCTTTTAACGAGTCGCTTTTCGCTCTGCCTATCCCGTAAGAGATAAAGGCGTGACTTTGTGAGTGTGTGTGTGTGTGTCTAGAAGGTTTACATAGCATGAGCTCATCATGGTGTGGAGTCAAGTCAACCCATGAGATGGTTTGTTTGCATCATTTTCAGTGAGGTTATTTCAGTATGTTTCTCCATCATAGGTCCACCGCCTTTCAGTAGCTGCTTTAGGTAAAAAGTGTGTTTTAGCCTGCGACAAAGCCGTCAAAATGTTGCAGGCTTAATTAAAGCCTTAGGTAATGTGTGAAACGTATCAATCAGTCATTAAAGCAATGTCCTGATTTGGCCTTCCATTACTTTAGGGTTCCATATCCAAAGGTAAAAGGATTCGTGGCTCGTGGCGTTTGCGCTTGATCGCCTTGCGTTCATTTTGTTTATCTCAGTCTCAGAGGTTTATGCTTTATAATGAACCTAATTTGAAATAAGTATGTCGAACATTTAGAACAGCCAGTCAACTAGAATTTAGGCAGATAGAATTAGCCTGTTTTTCTTAAAATTTATTAAACCTGTCATGCACAAATCCAACTCGTACTTGACCAGTTTCATTAAATGCCTCGCCGGAAATGCAATCCAAGCCACATGGAAACAACGCAACACCTGGATTTTTCGCCATACACTTCCCATACACAATAGACTCTACTTAATTGCCTAACTTCCTATACAGATCAATATTTAGCAATTGACGAAAAACAAGGCAGTTCTTGTTAGCAGGTAGACAATAGATTAGATACCATTGATATCGATCATTGATATCATTGATTCGTATCCGCACAAAATCACTAAATCTTGACTAAAATGGTTACTTGTCGTTGTCTTTCCTTAAAGGGACGGCAATAATTTTGGTAAAGATTTAGTTAAGTCATGCTCCTCACGAATCAATAGCAATGATTACGCACGCGTACCTACATTATAAAAAAAAAATATATCCCAAGGCAAAACACATAGCTTAATTCACTTATGTAAGTATTTAATTTACATGGGACATTTATCTTCTAATAGAGATTTTTTGGAACTAAAACAAATCCAAATATTTAAACTTAATTAATGTTGACAAAGAAGAAAAGAGCTTAAAAACATTCATCAGGGGAGTCTCAATAATCCCCATTAAAGTTATAATATTTGCTTACTTGACCGAAAACCTTTTATCTATATAGTAGATGCAGTTAACTACTTCATACCGCGAGACAATGGAGGTTGCACTGCACGGGTGTAATGACACGAGTGGAGCTTAAGCAACTTCGTCATAGAGTAGTTAGTGCGCAGAGAGGATAAAATTCTATCCATCCATGTGTGATCATTATACATGGTTGCCCATTTTTAATGGGCCATATCTTTTTTTAGCTGGCCGATCATTACAAAAACATTCTTCTTCTTCTTCTGCCTAGCTTTTCCCTGGCATGGTGTTAGAGTTCGTTTTGCGGCTTCATCTTCTCCACTATGACCAGTTTTCGGCAACAGTTGGTGTGAGATATTTTCGTTCACATGTCCACTTTCACGACATGCAGCCATAGTTTCTTTGATGTTCTTTTTAAACATTGTCTGATTCATTTTATCTGTAAGTGCACACACACACTATATTTTTTGGATTTTCAATGACAGCTTAGATTGTCTCTTCTGCACAAACAAATACTCTTTGCCCATCATTACATAGTCATCGCGAACCGTTCAAAAGCCTACTGACATTGAATGTCTACAAATTTGACACCTATCCCCGGCGCCGGCGCATCGTACATCGGAATTTTTATTGTTTTCCGATAGTAGGCGCATTCTTCACTTGTTTTGACTATTGTTTTTGGCATATAGGTCAGCTTGCACGGTGGTCATGTTACTAAGAAAAATAAAAATATTTAAAAGTGATTGTTAAACCGTATTAGATATGCAGATAAAGTATTTCTGCTAAGGACTTACTTACCTATGACATAAATATAGCTCTTGTAGCTTTACCGTAGTAAAATTAATGATGGATGTCCTACTACTATATTTTGAAAAATGTTTATTTTGTTAAAATTGCTGTTAATTTTTAATTGTTTTTGACCCTAATACTTCTGAAAACAAAGACAACAATTATTTGCAAATGAGTTTTTTGCTCTTTACCAAAACGTAGTACAAAAGACATCAACGCGATCCTTTTTCGTTGCGTCTGGGTTTTGATGGATATGAGCTGAAAGATTAAATTGGTTTTGATAAATAAAGAACTACTAGACTAGACTCCATTTTAGAGGCCTAGTCTTGTCTAATCTAACTCATGAAGGAATACAATTGTGAAGCCTAAATAAGACTGAAAAATTGAACCAGGAAAACGATATAAAATATTCCTTGTGTGCTTGCCAAATTGTTAGAGGTTGCTAGGTAGCTATACTATTTACATATTTATAGCAGTTATAGCATAGTAAATGGGCGCTTTTCCACTAGACGGCACGTCAACGGCAACGGCGACGGCACGGTACCGTCGACGATATCGTGTAGGTGAGATAATGTATGAAAATCAATGAAATTATATGACACGCTTTTCCACTTGACGGCACGGCACCGTCACGGCATGTCATCGATTCCCATAGATATTGTCACGTGATCGTCGCCGTGCCGTCGCCGTTGCCGTTGACGTGACGTCTAGTGGAAAAGCGTCCAATCAATGGAAGTGCCGACGGAACATCTTGATATGCCGTCTGTATGAAGTTTATGACGCGTGGTGGAGAATGCTGATTGGGTCCTGATGAAGTGCATTTGTCAGGTCTTATTGACGCACGAGATCGCATTGTGACGATGGTGCGGTGGTTTTGTATGGAGGAAAGTTCATTGTTCATATGCAAAGACAACATTGTAGGTACCTACATTTGACACTCATACAAAATACCTATAGTACTTGGATTTAGATCAATTTTAAATCATATTTTATGGTAATTTTATCGCTTGAGTGACTGCCGAAAATAATAAATTGGAGTTTAGTAAAGTCATGAATTTGACTTCCAGTTTTGCCAAAATTTTCTTCCGGTGATGCTTTTATCGCTCCAAAAATAAATTAGTCCATTCAAAAATGTAGACATCATAGGCAAAATGAATACGGATAATAGTGACGTCAGAATCTGTTAATAGTGACGTACTGGTTGGACAGGATGGCACGTATAAGGACATTGACAGATTGATAATATCATCATGGTATACGTGACTCAAGGGACATAGGATCACAGGCAACCTAGCCGTGTTTGCGTGATACCATCCAGACAATTTCCAATGAGGAAACGCATTCTTTATTTGATCGATGAAATATGATTCTGAACTGAACGAGGAAATAATTTGTAATAAATTCAACAGGGCATAAATTAAAAAAACTGATCAAAAGAAAACATTTCTTGAATAGGTACCTACATAAAAATCGAACATCGTATTGAAAATGTCACTGTACCTATTATATGTACCTAGCTATTTGTGCTCAGTAGGCAGAATACTGCAGGCAGATTAAGGTAGGGCAGTCTTTTGTTGTAAGCAGTTTATTTTTTTTACTATGAGATTATGTGCCATTTATGTTGAAGTGCTAATTTTGTGCTAAAGGTCCACCATTACGTTTTTCGTCAAATATTAGTAGATCTAGTTCTTGTTAGTACTGACTGTGTCATTAGGAAATTTTATGTTTTTTTGGTTAATATGGTTAGGTTAATTTTTCTTAGTATTTAAGCGATGTCAATTATTTTTGGTGTCATAGAAAAACCCGGTGATAAAAGAAATGTGTGTGGTTTTTAGGTTGAAAAGAGAATGTTCGTGGAAATTGTATTAGCTTTCGTGTTTTTGGGATTTTTGTCACCAATTAATATTTATTTATTACAGCATGAAATGTACGGTCAAGAATCATCGATTACTTTTTGTTAGTGTATGAAATAAATATAACGGAAAACTTCTTTTGCACATTGTATTTTAATAAGGCCTGAATATTTACTAATTATTAAGTAGGTAATAAATACTTAACATACAAAAGTTACTCAGCTGCCTACTTATCTAATTTACCTACATGAAAATCAACAATGCAATACGACTTCTTATTGTTTACACCGTAACTCATGTCTCAGGTATTCTAAGTCATCATTTCTTTGCACTATGACCTTGCCACAGCCGCAAATAAATACTCCTCACGTACATTTCTTTGCATTTCGTTTGCTCTCCATCACTTCACCAAATGGTCGCGTCGCATCAAAATATTCCTCGTTAAATTTAGAGGAAAATCCTCTTAATGACAATAATTGCCTCGTCGATTTCTCACAAGCGGTTATCGAGCTAATCGGTGTTATAATTATCATTGTCTCTGACAGCGGTATATAAGCTATATAAGGGTGTAGTGTCGCGCGTGCGGTCGGCCTGTAGTCATTGTGGAGTGATTGTGGAGTGATGTTGAAGATGTTAGCTTTAGGGCTGGTGTGTTTGATGTATGCCGCCGTGGAGGCTGCCAGTCCAGGTAAGACACAAATATATGAACTGATTTTCGTATTTTTGTATGGTGGGAATGTTACTAATTATAATGATGGATAAGTTTAAGTGGAAAGACATAGCTAATACTTAATTATTTAATGAATTTTAATAGAGAAAAGAACGGAAAACTACTTTGGGATCCTATTTTATATTAAGATTTAGCTTACTCTAATGGTCAAGTGGAAAATCTTTTTGGCTCTCAATCTGAAGGTCTTGGATTGATTCCCTGACCTTGAGTTGTTGTCTCGGGCTGATCACCTGTTTGTCTGATCTGACGGGTAAGATAGACAAACAGGATACAGGATAGATCCACGTTGTTAGATTGGAGTGTACAATGTATATAGTCAGCCCTGAGCCCCATACACCGGGTGTTACTGATAGGAGATAAAACATTTTGGCTTTCCCATACAAATTGTCGGATAAAGGTGGTAATTTGTACCATATATTATTATTTTTTCATTTCCTGAAAGAAATTCCTGGAGAAAAGTGTTCTATTTCATTGACACAGTAACCCCTATCAGTTTGCGGTACGCTGTCCCTTACACCCGGTAGGTATCTCTGGTCGAGTCAATCATAGTCATCATAATTAGAGATTGGTTGGCCGAAATATTCTCATCCCTTAAATCCTATCCTACTAATATTATAAATGCGAAAGTTTTAATTTAATGTTTGAATGGTTTGTTACTTAATCATGCTTCAGACACTGGACGGATCGGGATGAATCTTAGCACACAATGTGTATGTTGTTAGGTCTTGGTCTATTTTTATAGGGGGAAAAAACCTTCATGTCTACGGGATAATCATTTAACGCGGGTGAAACCGCGGGCTGAAATCTAGTAATTTATATTTTATGTGTTTTAAAAAAATACTGTTTTTCATATAAACATGAAAAGTATGTGTCATAAGGTAAATTATTCAAACCTTCACCTAGGTAAAGACCTAGGTGTGAGTAAACTAGTAGTGCAAAACTCGTTACATAATATTACGGCCTAGGTCAGCTACTTAGTTAGTAAGTAGGTACACTCGGCTACAAAAAGTCGGCGTCTGATTTGTTGTTTGTAAATAGTAGAGTCGAACACATTTTCACGTTGAATGCTGTAGATAGATAGATAGATAAACGTTTATTGCATTAAAAACAACACACATGAAACAAACTGTAGAAAACAAAGAACAGGCATAAACATAATGAAAATATAAAAAAGTTGTGCCACATACTATTGCATGTGTGCTGAAGCGATGCAGAGGGTCAAAACTCAGTGTATTATGATTGCTGATAAAGAACAACACTGCTTTTCAGCTCTCATCCTGCTGTAATTGCACAATTACCGCGTTCCCCTGGGAAAGTAAATGTAGCCACGGGAAAACACTACCACCCTGGCCTTGCACTATATTATATACCAGAACAAGGAAAACAATAGAGAAATAACTACTTTGGACATAAAATAAATCAATAGCCATAAATTATTATTTCAAATCGATCTCCACCAGAATACGTCTTAGAATAAAATTGTGGATAGGTACTCGTATGTACTTTTTACCAGAAAAAATATCCAACATAATTATTGCACTTTTCTATATTTCATACTGTACCTAGTTATTAGAGACACGGGCATATTATTACCGTATAATATTTCCAATAAACATTACAATAATTATCAATAAGTTAAAATAAAATGGATTCATTTTATTAATGTAGCCCAATTTCACCATTACATACTTTGATGGACCATCTAAAGTTTAATATCTCTAAGATGCTAACATTATTTTCTAAATAGACATACTTAGTTAGAGCAAGC